>CM075980.1:11834487-12012114 GCA_038087875.1 Malacoraja senta | reverse complement strand
ACCGGGTTCGATCCAGACTGGGGGTGCTGTCTATACGGAGTTTTACGTTCTCCTGAATGCGTGGGATTTCTCCGAGATCTTCGGTTTCCTCCCATACAGGTTTGTACGTTAATTGGCTTGGTATAAATGTGCAATTGTCCCTAGTGTGTGTAGGATAGTGTAAGTGTGCGGGGATCGCGGGTCGGCGCGGACTCGGTGGGCCGAAGGGCCTGTTTCTGCGATCTATCTCTAAACTAAACTATAGATGAATTGTCTTGGATGGATGTAAAGCTCCCATGGGATTATTTGTAAAAGCCAGGAGTTATTCCGGGTATCTTGGCTGATGTTTGTCCTTCACTCTGCGCTACTCAGAGGTTACTGGAGGTAGTCACACTGCTGTCTACGGGATATTGGCAGTGCATCAACTGGCTGTTGCCGTCCCCCTCAGAGCAAGGCACGTGCTTCTTCTAATACACTCGATGCGCTGTTGCGGACTTCCTGAGAGGAATGTCGAGGTGTTTTATAACTAGCGTGACTCCTCGTCCCCTGTGTGATTGATTATTCTTTTCTCTCTCTGCAGCAAATACCTGGAGACTATCTTCGAAGAGCCTGTACTGAAGAAGGGCTCCTTCGTCTGCACCAGCCTCCAGAAACGCAAGCGCCTGTTGGAGTTCCAGGACTACACGCTTCCACGCAAGAGGCGAGCGCATGCCCATGTGAAGGTTCAGAGCCGGACCCGAGGCAGGAAGGCCAGTACACGGGAGGAGAACATAGACTCGCTACTTGTCCAAAAACTGACTGAGTTGGAAGCCTTCCTGGCCGGAGAGGATACAGGCCACTGATATACGTGACTAGGGCTGTGTTGCCAGACTCTCCAGGTCTGGCCCACCTCAAGGGGAATTACGCTGTGGATCCACCCTGCTATCTGTTGTTTGTCTGGGGAAAGAATAGTGTGGAGTTAGTAGGCTGCTGCATGTTTTTTTTTGTTTTTATAAAGAGACGACACCCAGTGGAGGCGGCAAATCCTAAGCAGCCTCTTGTGCAAATGGCACTGACCCACTCTCGTTGGGAGTGAGCAGTGAAGGAAGAATATATAGAATATGTAGAAGGCATTTGTGGAACTAAGTGGAAGGGGGTGGATGAAATGAAGTTCATCTTGTGCTCGCAATCAAATGAAGCTGCTGCATCCTTCTCCCAACGTTTGATTTGCTGCAAACCAATTTCTTATCACTTTTGAGGAGGCAATGGCTGAAGCATAACGCAGAGAGAATATTATAATGTTTACAGGACAATGGATCTGAATTTCTCTGGTTGAGGCTGGATCTGCTGATTCTCAGAGGGCCCAAACCTTCTAAACGTTTTCTAGTTGAGTTCAGTTTGATCAGGAGGGATGCTGATATTTTTGTAGCTGAATATCTAACCAACTTGAGCCTGAAGTTCTAAAAGTAAATATTCCAAAGTAAGCACTGTGTGTCTGTGTGCCTGCCTGCTTCACCTCCCAGCATCGAGAGTTCAGAGGCTGCTGATGTGCAAAGTGACCAGCAGAGGGCAGAGTTGTTTGAACCTGACAACTAATGGGCTTCCCCTGCAACAGTGACCCAGGGCTCAGCTTCAGCGAGAGCCCTGACGGTGGGTTGCATACATGGTTTATTTTTTATACTGGCAGAATGCTAGTCGGTCCACATCAAATTTACAATTACTGCAGATTTAATTAGCCTAATGCTGTACTTTGGTAATGTATGTCATACTCGGGTTTTGAACGGAATGACTGGCCTAACTCCACTCTAACCGCAGTTAGGTGGACGTCCCTGATGCTGTAGATTTGAGTTGGCTTTGTGATTTGAGTTGACTACAAATAAGGCTTTGTGATCTCGTGTACATGGGAAATTGAGGCAGTACTGTATAAATATTGCACCTTAACTCCTAATGAATGCCTAAATGCTCACTAAAATATTCATAAAATTGCAGCGTTGTCAGCTGTACTACCTTGTGGTCGGAGAGAGTGAATTAGCAATTTAATACACGGACAAGGAAGGAGACTCGTCGCTTTCTAACTCATTCATTCTGGAGCCTTTGGCCCGAGCACAGCTGAGTTGTTCAACCGTTGAAGTTGCAGTCATCCGAATAGTGGCCCTTGGGTGGATGTGTAAGATTCACAGTTGAAGAAAACTTTGCGCCCTAGCCAGTGTTAATACTTCACACAACAGGAGATCCAGCTGCTGAATTTGCCGAGTATTTGCGTGCTTTGTATGTGCTGAAGCTGTGAGAGGCACTGTTCGGTTCTAGTCCTCCCTGTAGCTGCACTCACTGGAGATTTAATTTTGCAAAAACGGTACCTGGTATCCAGGTTCTCTTAGAAACATCTTTATTTTTTAAATAGTTGGTTCTTTAAATAGAGTATAAACCAGCCATTTACTGCCTTCTCACATAAGGTCTAAAATCTTGCCTGAATGCAAGACTGTTTCATGGATAGACGTCTACCCGAGACGTAGACGGAGGCTCAATAGTTAATCCACATCGTCTGCACATCCTGTTTAATGCCAAGTTATTCTTCACAGGGTAGTCATAAGATCATCATAACAATGCCACAATGAAATCAGATTGTCTTGAGAGAGGAGAAACTCTAACTCCCCAACTCTTGGACTCTGGGTCATTTTTAAAATATATGCCCCAACACTGAGGCATTTGGACCCAAGACTCAAATTCAGCGTCCCTCAAACAAAAATACTCAATGTCTGACTAGTCCAGGGTGTACACGTGAGAGCTTGGCCTGGGTGATACTTGAATTATGTCAGGAAATTGACAAGAGAATGACGATATCCAATTGATTGAACAGTCTTCCAGCTCGGATAGCCCTGGACTTGTTTAACAACTATGCCGTGATAAGACTGGAGGCTCCTGAATAAATGAGCTGGAAAAGGAGAAGTTTCCTTTCTCGGCCTCATCCATCCA
This sequence comes from Malacoraja senta, assembly GCA_038087875.1. Classification (NCBI taxonomy): domain Eukaryota; kingdom Metazoa; phylum Chordata; class Chondrichthyes; order Rajiformes; family Rajidae; genus Malacoraja; species Malacoraja senta. The sequence goes on along the minus strand of CM075980.1, from coordinate 12,009,183 downwards.
TTGGGGTTTCATGAGTATGAGACTCGCTTCCTGCAGTGAGATTATAGCGGAGAGCAGCAGTCACTGTATCACCAGAATGTACCTCTCAACTCTGGATTTTTCTCCCAACTTAAGAACGTGCATTTATTCTTCTGCTTGTGTACCCTCTGCGACTGTCCCAGTTCCTTATAGCTTATTGATGTGTGGTCACTGTCATGTGGATTGTGTGGGCACAGCGTGGTTCCACAAACTGTAAATAAGAGATCAGTAACATTGACACAGTAACTCCACATCAAGTACAATGGGCTGTAACAGTATGAGTGGCTGCAGTAGGCTACAAGTAGGTTAAATCATAAATGTTTAGCCAGAGCATCAGGAGAAATCTTTTTTTATTAAATGCCTTTGTCTTTTAATGATACTTGAACTGAAGCTGTGAGTACATTCTTGTTTGGGCAGCATCTGAGAGTGTGGCTCTCCCTTCCAGACTGCACAGAATGCCTGCTTGACTTGTGTGTTCCAGCCTTTGTGCCCCCGTTCATGCTGACGGTGTACTTGTGCTGCGGGTGCTTCATTCCTCAGACTGGGAGATCTTCCCTTCTCCCATCCCCATGTTAACAGATCAGGAAGTCTCTTCCCACCCCCCCCCCCCATTCACCTGCTTCAGCTACAAACTCCATCAGCTGCTACCTTTCCCTTGGGGTTGGCTCACTTGGTTTTATGAAATGGGTAGGAGTTGGCATTGACTAAGATGGTGGCTGCATCCTGCTGACCATCCTCCTGAATGGCCTCTTTTTTTAGACGTGAGAATGCATGTGGGATGAGAGGGAGTCTTTGTGATGAACCAGTAGATAGCTGCTCAGATGCGGAACAGATCCCCAGAGAATCCCTGTTGGAGACATTGCGTCATTTGAGTTTAACTTGAAACTTCCCTCTACCACGTTGCATCTGATGCTTAATGGCAGGCAGGGGGTGATCACCAGAGAGGCAAGACTTCCTCTTTTTTTCATTGTATCTCGAGAGGTCATTGAACTGAAATGTTATCCCTTTCCCTTCCCACCCCCCCCACCCCCCCACAGATGCTGCCTCACTTGCTGAGTGTTACCTGCGCTCTGTTTTATTTATTTCTTCCGTGCAGCCCCAGACCCCGAGTTCCTGTCCTCTCAGCCGTCCAGTTAAAGCAGTGGTCTATTTCACATCTCTTCTGAACGTTTTCAGATTGTCGGATTAATTTTCAGCACACCAACGGGAACCTTTTTCCCTCTGTGTGTATTCTATGAAAATGATTACAAAGTACAGCGTGAATCTAACTTGTGTTTCAGTAGCAAACATTTCCTATTTAATGTGCATGGAATGAAAGTGAAGGCAGCCCTAGTGTTTAACCATGTATAAAGTGCTTCTGTATACCCCTTATGTACCCGTGCAGGGAATCGGGTGTAATGTCTGCAGTGGGCACTGGGTTTTGACATAACACTCTGGGTCCCCAGACACAACACCTCTGGGAATAGCACTGCATGTAAGTAACACCTTTGCTGTGCTGTTCATCAGGAACAGTTCATCTCTGCCTTCTGACCTTGTGTGCCGTCACCAGTGGTGGAACGCCATGCAATTGTTCAAGCGTTTGATTGCTGACTGTTTTGTCCGTGAGGTTGTGAGAGCTGGCTGACTTTTGCTCTGCTTGGTCAGCTGGAGGAGATGTGGATCAGCTGCTGTGCAGTACCAATCTCTACTCCCAGCCCAGGGAGCATTGGGGCGAGTGTGAAATCTCCAGAGCAGCTTTGGTGAAGATCAGCTGACACTGCAGAAGGTGGGGCCAAGTCTTCATTCTAGTCAGTGTCAGCCTTTCCCCACTTGTACACATGTAATGGGAGAGGCTAGATTTTGTGACTCCATCTCCTCTGCCTTTTATTGCTGATATTGGAGGTTCCAAGCTTTGGTTTCACACCAGGGATATTATACCTCGCAGATAGTGCTGGTTACTTAGTTGGATTGGTCTTGTTGATCAGAATGTCGTGCATTTGACCAGCTTCTAATCCATTACACATTGCTTTATTGTAAATGTAATTAACTGGTACCTTTTGAGTACCCGTGTGATATGTGTGCCCTTGTGTAGATTTATTAATTGTGTTCTGTTCAAGAGTTGTCCTGTATATTTTCAATGACACTAATAAAAATGTTTTTTTTAATTTTGTCTTGTTCTGCGGGCAGTCAGGTTGGCGCTCGGTTCTGCACAGTACATGGATGAACCTTTTGGGGAGAACACGTGAGGCCGTTTGGCCCATTGAACCTGCTGCTGATGTGACCACCCCAGTCATGGGTCTGCTCAGTGCTTTCACCAGTTTGTGGGGAGCTCTGGATGTTCACTGCCCTCTGTATGGGGATTGTTCTCATTCATATCCTGCCCCTTAGTTTAGTGATATTGCATAGAAATGGGGCACATCAAGCCCATACCAACCGTTGATCACCCGTTCACACTAGATTCTATGTTATCCAACTTTCTTATTCCTGACAAACTAGGGGCAATTTAGAGGCCAATTAACCTGCACGTACGTCTTTGGGATGCAAGAAGAAACCGAAGTTGCTGGAGGAAACCCACACCGTCACAGGAAGCATGTGCAAATTCCACACAGACATCACCCGAGGTCAGGATCGAACCAGGGTTTCTGGCTGTGCAGCAGCATCTCCACCAACTGCAGCCCTTAAAGTAAGGCTCTTAGGTTGTGTTCCCATGGGAAGCAAACAGCGAGAAAGGAGGAAAATGGATCAGCAGCATTTTAATCTGAAGTCAAAAAACTACCCAGACATTAGAGTAAAATTTGAACTTGGGCAAAATTTCTTTTTTATTGCATCGAGGCATAATTTTGTTCCTGGTTTGGAAGGGAGGTTGCCAGTGCTTTCTTGCAGTGGTCACTATTGGCCTTTACCTGAAAACCTGCATTTTCAAGAGTTAGATTTAGCTCTTTGGGTTAACGGAATCAAGGGATATGGGGGGAAAAGCAGGTACGGGGTACTGATTTTGGATGATCATATTGAAGGGCTCGAAGGACTGAATGGCCTGCTCCTGCACCTATTTTCTATGTTTCGATGAAACGTTGGGACTGAGTCTGGCAGTCGTGATGGTGGTGGTTTATTGTCACGCTGCTAAGATGGTGTTGTGAATAAAGATACCTGAGGCTGTGAAATACATTCCATTCATAATAATTATGATGTGTGCATTCACACTCAACGACTTAATGGATGTGTAGGGAAGAACTACAGATGCTGGTTTAAATCGAAGACGGACACAAAATGCTGGAGTAACTGAGTGGGACAGGCAGCATCTCTGGAGAGAAGGAATGGGTGACGTTGCTCTGAGTGGGTGCAATGTCAAACCCATTCATGTATGGGCCAATTAAACTCGCAACTAGCATGCACCCAACTCGTCCTGGATCCAGACTGACAAAGCTGGATGTTTTAAACTGGTAGTTTAATAAATCAATAAATTGGGTTATTGATCTTTCAATTAGTCATGGTAATGTTCCTCGAGTGTGGCATGGGCCTTACCCTTTAGAATCAAATAGAACCTTTATGGTTCTATTTGACGGAGAGATGTTGCTGTATTCCAATGTTAATTGGAGCCTTCTCTACTCCCTTATGCATGTAATGCAGTCCCTTCCATGGTACTGACTGTATGGGAAAGCTCAGGCATTATCTTTGGAGCCATGATCCAAGGCAAATGGGATTATCCCACTAAACCTTTCCTATCCAAACACTCGTTCAAATTCCTTTTATACTTTGTAATGCATTAAATGTACTAGGTCTGTATTTTTTTTTAATGGTTTTAACAAATATTTACGCTGGTTCTCCAAGGAAACTTCTAAGCATTTCATAACGTGCTTTGACCTTTAACACATCAGCCATGACTGCACTGAATAATGCAGTAGACAACATCACATTGAGGCTGTCACAAGGGGTGGGATTTGGCATCAGAGGATAGATTGGTTACCTTTGGCATGAACTTACTCTATACATTTGCAGCAGTGATAGCAACAAAAGATCAAAAAACAAATTGCTGTAGGAACTTAGTAGATTGGGCAACATCTGTGGAGACAAAGGGATGGTCGACGGTTTGGGTCAAGAACAGGCGTCAGGACGATAGTGTAGAGAGAAAATGGCTGGAAAAGAGATGAGGGGCGAGGCAGAGGCTGATCCAATGGTCTATTCAGTACAGCACAGGCAGATGTGGGAAGAGGGAGAGTGCAGAGGAGCTTCACAAGGATGCTGACTGGATTAAAGGACTATTTATGAGGAAGGATTGTATAGCTGAGTTCTCACTCTAATGTTGACCAAGCGATAACCTTATAGAGATTAATAAGATTATGAGGGATTATGAAAAGTACTATTTTTTTCCCCAGGACAGGGGTTTCTAGAACTAGAGGTAACAGGTTTAAGGTGAAGGGGAAATTTCAACGGTGATCTGAAGAGTAAGTCACACACACCGTGGGGAGTGTATATTTGGAACTCGGTGCCAAAGGAAGTCATACAGTTCCTAAACACGCACTTCGGCCCAACTCATAGATACATAGATACATAGAAATTAGGTGCAGGAGTAGGCCATTCGGCCCTTCGAGCCTGCACCGCCATTCAATACGATCATGGCTGATCATCCAACTCAGTATCCCGTACCTGCCTTCTCTCCATACCCCCTGATCCCTTTAGCCACAAGGGCCACATCTAATTCCCTCTTAAATATAGCCAATGAACTGGCCTCAACTACCCTCTGTGGCAGAGAGTTCCAGAGATTCACCACTCTCTGTGTGAAAAAGTTTTTCCTCATCTCGGTCTTAAAGGATTTCCCCCTTATCCTTAAGCTGTGACCCCTTGTCCTGGACTTCCCCAACATCGGGAACAATCTTCCTGCATCTAGCCTGTCCATCCCCATAAGAATCTTGTACGTTTCTATAAGATCCCCTCTCAATCTCCTAAATTCTAGCGAGTATAAGCCAAGTCTATCCAGTCTTTCTTCATATGAAAGTCCTGACATCCCAGGAATCAGTCTGGTGAACCTTCTCTGCACTCCCTCTATGGCTATAATGTCCTTCCTCAGATTTGGAGACCAAAACTGTACGCAATACTCCAGGTGTGGTCTCACCAAGACCCTGTACAACTGCAGTAGAACCTCCCTGCTCCTATACTCAAATCTTCTTGCTATGAAGGCCAACATACCATTCGCTTTCTTCACTGCCTGCTGCACCTGCATGCCTACTTTCAATGACTGGTGTACCATGACACCCAGGTCTCGCTGCATCTCCCCATTTCCTAATCGGCCACCATTTAGATAATAGTCTGCCTTCCCGTTTTTGCTACCAAAGTGGATAACCTCACATTTATCCACATTATACTGCATCTGCCAAACATTTGCCCACTCACCCAGCCTATCCAAGTCACCTTGCAGTCTCCTAGCATCCTCCTCACAGCTAACACTGCCCCCCAGCTTAGTGTCATCCGCAAACTTGGAGATGTTGCTTTCAATTCCCTCGTCCAGATCATTAATATAAATTGTAAATAGCTGGGGTCCCAGCACTGAGCCTTGTGGTACCCCACTAGTCACTGCCTGCCATTGTGAAAAGGACCCGTTTACTCCTACTCTTTGCTTCCTGTTTGCCAGCCAGTTCTCTATCCACATCAATACTGAACCCCCAATACCGTGTGATTTAAGTTTGTATCCTAATCTCTTATGTGGTACCTTGTCGAAAGCCTTCTGAAAGTCCAGATACAACACATCCACTGGTTCTCCCCTATCCACTCTACTAGTTACATCCTCGAAAAATTCTATAAGATTCGTCAGACACGATTTACCTTTCGTAAATCCATGCTGACTTTGTCCAATGATTTCACCACTTTTCCAAATGTGCTGCTATCCCATCTTTAATAACTGACTCTAGCAGTTTCCCCACTACCGATGTTAGACTAACTGGTCTGTAATTCCCTGTTTTCTCTCTCCCTCCCTTCTTAAAAAGTGGGGTTACGTTGCCTAACTGAGCTAGTCCCACATTCTTGCACCCAGTCCACATCCACATCCGTGCAAAACTTTGCTATCCATGTATCCATCCAATTACGTTATTGGGAAAGGGGAAACTAAAACAGGGCTGCGTAGAAAGAGTGGGATTTATGAGCTCAAAAGTTCCCCCAGAAAATCAAGAGAGGGATAAATGGGGTTGGTGCACAGGGTCTCTTGCCCAGAGTAGGTGAATCGAGGACCAGAGGACATGGGTTTCAGATGAAGGGGAAAATATTTAATGGGAATCTGAGGGGTGACTTTTTCACACAAAGGGTGGTGGGTGTATGGAACAAGCTGCAGAGGAGGTGCTTGAGGCAGGGACTATCCCAACATTTAAGAAGCAGTTACAGGTCGAGACCCTTCTTCTCTCCAGAGATGCTGCCTGTTGCGCTGAGTTACTCCAGCTTTTTGTGTGTATCCTCGGTTTAAACCAGCATCTGCAGTTCCTTCTTGCGCGGTCGGACAGCTGGAGTCTTCGTCCACTTTTTCACGGAGACTGCCTCCCTTCGGCCACAGCTCAGAGTCGGTGCTTGGCCTTTGACACGCGTGGGTTGCGTTCCTGGACGATTTCACGCGGGTTTAACCGCGTCCCGGAGCAGAGAAACGGATGTAAACGCAGACAGCGAGTGGTTACATCGATGGTTCATTCACGCAGACGGCCGATCCGAGTCCCGGGCGGGGGTACTTTAAACAATGATTCTCTACATTCAAGGCACTTTGTCAAAAGCCTTTGCCCGAGTGGGTGGGTGCGCCGGCTCTGGGCGGGGAGCGGAGACCTCAAGGGTCGCTGCAGACGTCCCGGCTGCACAATCCCAGGATTTCTGTGGAGCAACAGGTTGGGAAGAGCGTTTGAAATCTTTCCGAGAGAGGCGAGTAATAAGTAGATCTGAGCCGCGTTTACATGTTGTAAAGTGGCGGGCAGCGCTACCTGAATGCGTGCAGCTGAAGACGGAGCGGGCCAGGCTGCTGTAGCGGTGGCCGAGGATGTCCGTGTAATGCCGGTGAACCGCTCGCCTCAAACACCTGGCGGCGTCTTTGAAAAGCAGGTCACTTTCCCCGTACCTCTGGGACTGGAACAGCTGGAATTCGGAGTCGGAGCTGGGCCCGAAATGTTCCTGTTAAAACGAGAAGGAAAGCAGTCAACGATAGAGCGGTAGAGTTGCTGCCTTACAGCAGAACTGCAGCGCCACAGACCCGGGTTCTGTCTGTACGGAGTTTGTACCTTCTCCCCGTGACCTGCGTGGGTTTTCTCCCAGAACTTCGGTTTCCTCCCACACTCCAAAGACGCACAGGTTTGTAGGTTAATTGGCTTGTTTAATTGGCTTGATAAAATGTTAAATGGTAAAAGTACTGCCCTGCCGACTACAAAATTCAACGATAGAGCGGTAGAGCTGTTGCCATACAGCGCCACAGACCCGGGTTCGATCCTGACCGCGGGTGCTGCTGTACGGAGTTTGAACGTTCTCCCCGTGATCTGTGGAGGTTGTTTTTTTTCGGGTTGTCCGGTCCCGTCCCCCCACACACACTTTAAAGACTTACGGGTTTGTAGGCTAATTGGCTTGGTAACATTGTGAATTGTCCCTAGCGTGTACAGGATAATGTTAATGCGAGTTGGTCGGCGAGCACTCGGTGGGCCGAAGGGCCTGTTCCCACACTGTATCTCTAAACTAAACGAGACTAAACTAAACGAAGTTCAGAGTTGGGGAACTAACTGCTGATGCCCCTGTACTGGGTCAGCGTTCTCGTCGCTAGATCTGCCGGCGCTTTTCTCGTCCATCGCAAGAGCAACAGCAATGTTTCCAGAAGATAGACACAAGGTGCTGGAGTAACACAGCGAGTCAGGCAGCATCTCTGGAGAAAAAGGGTGGGTGACGTCCAATGTCTCCAGAGATGCTGCCTGATCCTCTGAGTTCCTCCAGCAACTTGTGTCTATCTTTGGTATAAACCAGCATTCGCAGTTCCTTGTTTCCACAGAAATGTTTTCTGGCTCTGTTCAAGATGTTACCAAGAGAGGCTAAATGTTGTACCCCTACCTCCAGACAGAACCAAGGATAGAGTTCGTGTTAAAGAAGGAACTGCAGATGCTGGAAAATCGAAGGTACACAAAAATGCTGGAGAAACTCAGCGGGTGCAGCAGCATCTATGGAGCGAAGGAAATAGGCAACGTTTCGGGCCGAAACGTTGCCTATTTCCTTCGCTCCATAGATGCTGCTGCACCCGTTGAGTTTCTCTAGCATTTTTGTGTACCAAGGATAGAGTACCCTTGGTCCTCATCTTTCACCCTACCAGCCTCCGCATCCAACATATCTTTCTCCGTCATTTCCACTACCTTCAACGTGATCTCGCCACCAGTCACATCTACCCATCCCCACCCCTTTCCGCTTTCCACAGAGACTGCTCCCTCCGCAACTCCTTGGTTCTCTCATCCCTTCCCGGCCAAAACACCCCCTTTGCCCTGCATTTCCCCCTGCAACCACAGGAGATGTGGCACCTGTCCCAATACCTCCTCCCTCGCATCCATCCAGGGACCCCAGCAGTCCTTCCAGGTGAGACAGACATTCACATGCAGTTCCTCCTCCTCATCTACTGCTTTTGGTGCTCCTGTTGTGGCCTCCTTTACATCACAGGGAGACCAAGCATAGATTAGACTTATGATCCAGGCTTACTAGCCATTTTAACTCCCCTTCCCATTCCCAGACTGACCTTACTGCCCTGGGCCTCCTCCATTGTGTCGAGTCTACTACACTTTTCAATCATGGCTGACCTTTCTGCCCCTTTCAACCTCCTCACATAACAGTTCACACCCTTAATAATCAAGAATTTGTCAATCTCCGCCATAAAAATACCCAATGATTTGGCCTTTACAGCCATCTGTGGCAATGAATTCTACACATTCACCATCCTATGACTAAATAAATTTCTCCTCATCTCCTTTCTAAAGGTACATCCTTTTATTCTCTCCACATTCATTCTATCCAGACATAAGAGTCAGGTGATCAGTGGAGACAACACAGGGCTGCAGGTTTTGGAATATGATAAGAAAGGAAATAAGGAACCTAATGACGGAAGGATTGTGGGACGATGGGAATCAAAGATCTTGGTATCTTTGATGGGAACAGTGTGGGGGAGGTGATAGGCTGACAATCTGTCTAAGCTGCTCTGTGCCAAGTGGCCATGTCAAAAAGGATGAGGGAGTAGCCATCTCCATCGATAGAGGTCTAACCACCTATCTTGATACCATTGGAATTACCTTTGCCAAACCCCCACTGCGACTATCCAGGGTGAGGTACAGAGGCACCATTCAATGGGACAGTCACATTAATGCCAGTCAGGACAATCACCAAAGGACAGGGTCAGAGACTGTGTATCCTGTGGCAAATGAGTCAAGGCATCAGTCGGGAGCATAACTGAATTTACTCCATTTACCTGGGTGAATGCAGAAACGCCACATTGCCCATTGAGGGAAAACCTGAGCACGGCCAAGGTGCTCAGGTTGTAGGGAGGGGGGGGGTGTGGTGTAAGCAGGTCTGCACTGCCCCACAATGGTGTGCCTTGGACTCTGAAGCCAGCACATCAAACTGATGGGATGAAGCTAGAGTGAACTCCAGTTGATAGAAGCATATTATGATGTTCATAAGTGATAGGAGCAGAATTAGGCCATTCGGCCCATTAAGTCTACTCCGCCATTCAATCCTGACTGATCTTGAACCCTCTTAACGTGCCACAGGCATCAGGCTATCCAACTAGCCGAAAGTGAAGCAGTATTATCCCAGAGATTGCTCCAGACAGTGCCAGTACTAGCCCTGGCCTTCTGCTCCTTGAGGTCCAAACAATGTTTTTGTCCTCTTCTTTCCTGCAAGCCCAGAGGATGAAATAAATGTCAGTGGTGGATGCAAACCTGGGATTCCATCAGGAAGTCTATAGTTTTGGTGGCAATGACGGACCTGGTCATGACAATGTTTGGCGGAACAGGTCCCAGGTTGCATCTCTGCCACTCTGTGACTGGGGCTCGGGTTCCGTCCACACACAGCAACTCAAAGTCATCAGACGTCCAGCCGGTGGCCCAGCCACTTCTGCCCAGTCCTGCACGGGAAGAGAGACTTCCGTTAATGAACCGCCTGCTAGAATTATTCCTGTTAAAGCCCGAGCGGACCTTCAATAATCCTGCGCAGGACAGAACTGCAGTTATTATTGTACTATTATTCCATTTTTTGTGTGTACATATGTGTGCGTGTGTATATGTATATATGTATGTGTGTGTGTATATGCATATATATGTATGTGTATTTGTGAGTATGTGTATATATATACACACACACACACTGATCTTTTTTCCCTCTCTCGTTTATTATATTGTTTACAGTGTACTATGTTTACATATTCTCTTGTGCTGCTGCAAGTAAGAATTTTGAACTGCAGATGCTGGTTATACACCGAAGACAGACACAAAATGCTGGAGTAACTCAGCGGGACAGGTAGCATCTCTGGAGAGAAGGAATGGGTGATGTTTCGGGTCGAGACCCTTCTTCAGACTGAGAGTCAGGGGAGAGGGGGACTAGAGATGTGGAAGGGTTAGGTGTGAAAATGACAGATCAAAGCAGACAATGAAATGTAGAATGGTCCATTGTTGAGAGGGGAAGGTAACAACGAGGCATACAAACAGTAAAATTAATCAGGAGGACAGTGAAACTAGTCGCAGTACTAGGATGGGGGAGGGACCGAGAGAGAGGGAAAGCAAGGGTTACTTGAAGTTATCACAAAAAATGGGCTCTGACTCACCCTCAATGTTTTCCATCAAGTTGTGATGCTCCAGGAAAGCGACATCTCCAAAGTTTTTCCTGTTGGAATTCCCAACCAAACACCTGGAGAAACATCACCAATTATACCCACTGTGTTTATTGTAGTCATAGGGTGATACAGTATGGAAACAGGCCCTTTGGCCCAACTTGCCCACATCGGCCAACATGTGCCAGCTACACTAGTCCCATCTGCCTGCGTTTGGTCCATATCCCTTCAAATTTGACCTATCCATGTACCTGTCTAACTGTTTCATAAATGTTGGGATAGTCCCAGCCTCAATTACCTCCTCTGGCAGCTTGTTCCATACACCCACCACCCTTTGTGTGAAAACGTTACCCCTCAGATTCCTATTAAAACTTTTCCCCTTCACCTTGAACCTATGTCCTCTGGTCCTCGACTCCCCTACTCTGGGCAAGAGATTCTGTCCTCTTATAAACCTCTATAAGATCACCCCTCATCCTCCTGCACTCTAAGGAATAGAGACCAAGTCTACTCAACCTCTCCCTATAGCTCAGACCCTCTAGTCCTGGCAACATCCTCGTAAATCTTCTCTGAACCCTTTCAAGCTTGACAATATATTTCCTATAACATGGTGCCCAGCACTGAACACAATATTCTAAATGCGGTCTCACCAACATCTTTTACAACTGCAACATGACCTCCCAACGTGTACTCAATACTCTGACTGATGAAGGCCAATGTGCCAAAAGCCTTTTTGACCACCTTATCTACCTGCGACTCGACCATCAAGGAACCATGCACCTGCACTCCTAGATCCCTCTGCTCTACAACACTTCCCAGAGCCCTACCATTCACAGTGTAGGTCGTGCCCTTGTTAGACATCCCAAAATACAACACCTCACATTTCTCTGTATTAAGTGTTAAAGAAGGAACTGCAGATGCTGGAAAATCGAAGGTACACAAAAATGCTGGAGAAACTCAGTGGGTGCAGCAGCAGTCTGAAGAAGGGTTTTGGCCTGAAACGTTGCCTATTTCCTTCGCTCCATAGATGCTGCTGCACCTGCTGAGTTCCTCCAGCATTTTTGTGTACCTTTCTCTGTATTAAATTCCATCAACCATTCCTCAGCCTGCCTAGCCAATCGATCCAGCTGCAATCTTTCACAACCGTCTTTACTATCTGCAAAACCACCCACTTGTGTATCAGCAAACTTGCTAATCTTGTCCTGTATGCTCTCATTCAAATCATTAATGTAGATGACAAACAGTAACGGGCCCAGCACCGAACACTGAGGCACACCACTAGTCACAGGCCTACCGGTCTGAGAAGCAACCTTCCATCATCACCCTCTGCATCCTTCCATGAAGCCAATTTGTTATCCATTCAGCCATCTCACCTTGGATCCCATGCAATCTAACCTTCCAGAGCAGCCTACCATGCGGAACCTTATCGAATGCCTCACTGAAGTCCATGTACACAACATCTACAGCTCTGCCCTCATCGACCTTTTCGGTCACGTCTTCAAAAAACTCAATCAGATTTATGAGCCATAACCTCCCATGTACAAAATCATACTGACTATCCCTAATCAGACCTTGCCCATCCAAATGCCTGTATAGCCTACCCCTCAGATACTCTCTGGTAACTTTCCATCTACAGATGTTAAGCTCACCAGCCTATAGTTCCCAGCATTTTCCCTGCAGCCCTTCTTGAATAGAGGCACAACATTTGCCACCCTCCAGTCTTCGGGCACCTCTCCTGTATTTAAGGACGACTCGTAATCTCCTGTAATTTCCTCTCTAGTTTCCCACAGTGTCCTCGGATATCTCTGATCAGGCCCTGCAGATTTGTCCACCTTCATACATGATAGTACCTTCAGTACTTCTTCGATGGTAACACTGACTGCTCTCAGACACTTCCATTGACTGCCCCAAGTTCCTCCGTCCTACGGTAACTGTATCTGTACAACAGGGATGTACATATCCAGAGCTTTTGTCAGCACACTTTTAAAAGCATCCCACTTGGCTGATGTTCCTTTCCCCTCAAATAACCTGCTCCAGTCAACTTGAGTGAGACCTTCTCTGATACCCTCAAAGTTGGCCTTACCCCAGTTGAGCATTTTAACACGTGGGCCCTCTCTGTCTATATCCATAAATATCTTAAACCTAATCGAACTGTGGACACTGATCCCAAAAGGCTCCTCCACCAACAGTTCATTAACGTGCCCTTCCCAATTTCCCAATACTAGATCCAGTGTTGCCCTCTCACATGTGGAGGCCTCTACATACTGCTTGAGAAAACTCTCCTGAACACTTTTGAGGAATTGCACCCCACTTATGCTTTTCCCAGTCAATATTGGGAAAGTTAAAATCCCCTACTACAACAACCTTATTTGACTTGCAGCTGTCTGCAATCTCCTGGCATATTTATTCTTCTAATTCCCATTGACTATTCGGGGGTCTGTAGTACACCCCCAACAAGGTGATCATCCCTTTCCTGTTTCTCAGCTCCTCCCATATAGCCTCACTAGACGAACTGTTCGTAATGTCACCTCTGAAAACAGCCATGACATCCTCCTTAACCAACAATGCAACCCCTCCTCCTCTGTTTCCCACACCCGTCTCTCCTGAAGCTCCTGTACCCCGGACCATTGAGCTGCCAGTCCTGCCCCAGTCGCTCGTACCTAACCATTCCCTAAGATCATCTGCCTTACCCGTCAGGCCCCTTGCAATAAAATACGTGCAGTTTAAACCAACCCTCTTTCCTCGCTCTCTGCCTTTCACTTGCCTATTCTGCCCACTAACCTTTCCCTCACCACCCTCCATACCAACTTTTAACCTCTCACCTGCCTCCGTCCAGTTTGAGATCCCACCCCCCTGCCAATCTAGTTTAATACAAATGTAATTTATTTTCAACCCCACATCCATCCGCTCCACTGCTCAGACCAGCCCACCACGCCCAGCAGTGTGAAGAGATGGTGCGGGGAGATGTCGCGTCACCAGTTCCCTGAGCTGGGTCCCAGGAGAGGTTGGTATTCCAGTGAGACCTTCAGGCATCTGAGATATTGCATGTGGGGGTTGGGTTAAAAGGCCCATGGAAATTAAAAAGGACAAATAAAGTAGGACTAAGTTACCTGTGACATTTGAGTCAGCTCCCAGGCACCTAACACTGCATTTGAACATCCCATTCTAACGTGTTCCAATTGTGATCTTAAAGCTCCAAAGCTCCTCACATAACCACAGTCCTTTCTCAATCAAATCTGCTTACAGCTCCTCTGTTTCTCCTTGTCACCCTGTGCTGATTGGGAGTTGAATCCAGTTGAGAGGAGATGATCTTTCACTTGTGTAAAATCTTGTGCTTCTTCCCTCTGTGGTACAGAGATCAGGACTAGGGCCTATTGATCATGAAGAATTGATTGACCACTGCGAGGTTGCAGCGCCAGGCTGTTGATGATCTTCCGTCAACACTTGATGCCCGTCTCAGTACATATCCCTGGGAGCAGTCCGTGGTTCTGAGTGTCACGCAGCTGCCCAGGATGGACTTTGACAAGGAACATGGCAGCATTTTCCACAACGATTGATCAACTCGTCCTCATCACAGTCGTCCCAAGGGCAGTGCGTATTACGAATGAAACTCCGACCTTGCATGTTTGATCAACAGCCTTTCATTTGTGAGCCTACACTGAGGCTCAGCAGGCCATGGGTAGCGGAGGGTGGAACAGTACCCTGCCCATGGCCATCTTACACTAGGGATGGGTTGCAGATGGACAACTCTGTTCACGACTTCACCCTACCTTAGCCTGAGGGACCTCAGGAGGTTAAGTTCCTGCCCTTTGTATCTTAGTACTTATCCTGACTATATGGAAAATAAACCAAGCAGGAGATCTGTGTTTTTGCAATTGCCTTGCGTATCTTAGATACCCTGAGTATCCCCCAGCAGATGGATAAAGGGCAGCAGACATTGTTGACATGGCGTTTACAGGTGTGCTACTTACCTCAGGGCACCCATGTTCCCGTAGTAGAGTTCATCGTGGTTGGCGGCACATCTCAGGTTGGATGGCTTCGAGCCAGCTTGCTCCCGTCCAATGCAGACTTTACAAAGCTTGCCCTTAACGCTCGCCCCTGGCATACAGGCCTTGCGGAAGTAATCTGTGTAGGCTGGAGATCAGTGGGAGAGAGAGGTACTGACAGCACATGCAAGGTTCAGGAGTGAGAGTGTTAGCTCTGTAGGAGTGAGGCTGCCTTGCCTCGTGGTGGAAGTCTGTGGTGACCACCAGATTCTCACTGTCCTTATTCACTTGCAGAACGGACTTGGGTAGCTAAAGGGGCAAAACCCGGCCAACTCCTGGTGCTGTCTACCGACACTTCCTCTCCTGAACATGTCTGCTGCTGCGGTTAGGGTGATGACTTCCACAGTTCAATAGTCTGCCATCATCCATTATCTGGACTGGGGTGGGAGCAATACGGGGGGGGGGGGGGGGGGGCGGGAGGGGGGCGCCATGCGCGCGTCGTGCATCGTGACCCGTAAATGATGTCGCGTAAATGACGGGCAAATGATGCCCAAGTGGGACAGGCCCTTTACAGATATCTGCACATAGAGGCACACATTCACCTAGTCTCACACACACTCACCCAGAAGAAAACCTTAGAGACGAATGCAGAAACAACAAAATTGAAGGATTTCAGCAGGTCAGAAATCAATGGAGAAAGAAACACAATCAAAATTAAGAGTCACCGAACTTCAGAACAAAAACAGCTTGCAGCATCTGCAGGTTTTGGGATACACAAAGTCTCTCTCCCTCACACCTGGAAAATACACACACTCACGCACGCTCTCACGCGCGCACGCACAGGCAGACACTCTCCCTTGCTCACTCATTCATACAGACACACACACAGGTTTTCAGCATACATACTACCTTTATTGATGTTGCAGCTGCCAGTGGCGTTGTTGCTGGTATTGACCGTGTATTCTGTTAACAGGAGCCACCCGGCGGGGCTGTAGATGTGGCCGTGGCACCTTCTCCTGCCGCCAAGGTTAAATATGTTCTCGCTTCGGGAAGTCTTCTTCACCACAGAGAGCGCGTAGATGGGAGACGCCGCTGCAACGGGACACGGGGTAGGTGAGAGGCACGGAGCAAGATGACTGGTCACTCACTGACCCAGTCATCACCGGCCAATGACTCAATTGATGCCACGTGAATGGCAGCAAGCAGACAGCCCACTAACCACCCATCCCCCCACTGACCCACCCACATCCAGACCCCCTCACTGACCCTCCCACCTCTCACTGATTTCCCACTGACACCCACCCTCTACTGCCTCACCCCCAACCCCCCATCGATCCTACCCGCCCTTGACTATTTCACCCATTGAACCTCCTACTGCCCCCACTGACCCCCCCCCCACCCCCAGTTCACTCTTCTCCCCCATCACTTGACCTCCAACCCAGTCAATGATCCCTCCCCCTTCATACTGACTATCTATACCCCCCACCCCTACACACCACACTGCCTCCTGCCATTAAAAGGTCTTTCTTTACCCTGGCTCAGTGTGAACAATAACCGGAGATACCAGGAGTCGTGTGACCTCCTGCCGTCACACCACCCAGCTCCTCAACAACATGAGCGTCAACCTCAGTCGTCGCATAATATTGTAAGGAAACAGGCCCTTCGGCCCACGGAGCCCATGCTGACCATCAAATAGATTTAAGCTAATCCCATTTTATTTTCCTCACATTCTCATCAATTTACAGCGAGGAAGTGTAGGATGAGGAACGTCAGGAGTTACAATGGCGGAGCAAAGCACTGGGATGCGAGAGGCCAGGAACACTGCGTGGCATTGGAAATCATACTTCTGATCACTTTGAAATCACAGCACCTTCATGCACGGGCAGTGTCTATGGCACTCAGCACTACTGGCACCTTCTATTAAGTAAGTAAGTAAGTTTATTGGCCAAGTATTCACATACAAGGAATTTGCCTTGGTGCTCCGCCCACAAGTAACAACATGACATACAGTGACAGTTACGAATGACTCAGAAAACACTAAACATGAATAATAATAATAAAACATTAATGATAAAACACCATTATCATTAATGTTTTATTATTATTCATGTTTAGTGTTTTCTGAGTCATTGAATATTAATATTCAATATTTCAGGACTTAGGTGAGATTCTGATCTTATTTTCATTGCGAAACCTCAGGAGAAAAGTGCTGAAGAAAGTGATGAAGCTCGAGAGGAAACGGAAGTCACCAATCAACCACAGGCCAAAAGCCAGCCGGAAAAACTCTACATGAAGCTGGGGCATTCTCAGTGTGGATAGAGGCCTGCAGCACACAGACAGCCCTTCAGCCCCCTGGGTGTATGCTGGTCATTTTATACCCCAAATAGGACATTGTAAATTATCAACAGTCGGAGACAGAGGCTGTGCCAATGTTATTCAAAGATTAAAACTCTAGCAGTTGTCATTTTTATCCTCTGAGCGCTTTACCTTCTGGCCCTCCGTGGGCATCTCTGTCAGTGTCGCTGGCCATTGCACAGCCACCCCCTGGAAGACACAAACAGCCCTAGTGTTAGCATTAAGGTCACAGAGCTAACGCGTGGGTCAGACGTGTTGGGCTAAGGACACGCTTTGTAAAGTAAGCACTGGAAGAGAGAAACCTGGCTCAAAGCCATCCAAGGATAGACACAAAGTGCTGGAGTAACTCAATGGGTCAAGCAGCATCTATGGAGCAAATTTCAGGTTTGGACCCTTCTTCTGACATTCCATGCGCGAGTACAACAAGTGGGTAGATATCATCTGAAGTTCATCCATCACACAGCCTTTGACAGATGGACGGCAAATCTTAGAAATACTCAGCATGTCAGGCAGCATCTGTGCAGATGTGTTCAGTGAATGAACTCGGTAAAAACGAGGAGATTAGTATGCTTTAAGTTGCGGTAAAGCTGGGAGAGGAGGAGACAACATAGGGAATGACCTGGGTCGTGTGTGTCAAGAGGAACTGAATGGTGCAAATTATTCTGAACTTAAAAACAGTTACATCTGGGAATATTCCGATGTTTGATAATGAATCTGACAGCCATTGTCATCTATTGTCTATTGTTATCTATTCCATAGTTTACAGCTCTATCAATGCGAGAGCTTGTCAAATGGACCACTCACTCACCATAGTGTTCTGTTACCAAGGGAACGAGGCCACACCTCCCAGCAATGTAGGCATGAGTTGCATCCAGAGAGGCAGCATCTGCCTCATCCCTCTGGAAAAGAAAAGGTAATTCTGTCGTGAGGCCTTGCTGAGGACTGGACACCCAGTCAGGGTATTCATCAGTGGCACAGGACTTCTTGGTGAATATATAGCTAGAACATAGAACAGTACAGCACAGGAATAGGCCCTTCAGCCCACATTATCTGTGCCAAGCATGGTGCCCCCTTAAACCCATTCCTTCTGCCTGCATGTGCTCCACACCCTTTCATTCCCTGCCTATCCCTAGGATAAAGTTCTGATTATCTACCCTTACCTATGCCTCCCATAATTTTATAAACTTCTATCAGGTCTCCCTTTAACTTCCTGAGGCTCCAGGGAAAACAATCCAAGTCCGTCCAACCTCTCTTTATAGTTAATACCCTCTAATCCAGGTAGCATCACTGGAAAACCTCTTCTACACATGCAGCGGCAGGCAGTAGATAGGATTGTTCGGTGAACTTTTGTAACTTTGTTGGTGTCAAAACATGGCGACACTTGTGTACTGCCTCGGCAAGGTCCGCTGTACTGGCAAAACAAAACATTTCACTGCTCCATGAGACGATAATGTATCACTGATCACTGAATCATTAAATGTTTTAATATTACATTCACTGAAATCAGTACCTTCATCATTTCTATGCAGTGGCTCACCGACGTCGCTCTAATGCAGACCAGTGGCGTGGACTTTGTATTCAATGCCCATTCTTCACATTTGTTTTGTTCTGCTGCACTTATGCAGCACCAGCGCACAATGCTGTTCTCCAGAGAGCTCCCTGACGGAAACCACAGCACAAAATCACCCTCAGAACATGCGCCGCGCAGTCTTCAATGATGTACCATGCAGCCCCATCCCCACACACATAAACACCCTCCCCTCAATTGTCGCTCTCGCTACTTCTGCTTGTGAGAATCTTTTGACCGCTCCCAATAAGTCTCGCACATGCTCAATAACTGGTATGGCCATAGGAAGCATTGAGGAACAGAGGGATATTGATGTGCACATCCAAATTTCCCCAAAGGCAGCAACATAGGCGGATACAATAATAAAGAAGGCAAGAAATATACTAGCCTTACTTACCAGGACACTGAGTTTAAGAGCATTTGGATGAGAATGTAGGTGGCATGATTAGTAAATTTGTCAATGACAGCAAAATTGGTGCGGTGGACAGTGGGGAAAGTGGTCTAACATTACAACAGGATCAAGATCAATTGGGAAATAGGACCAAGGATTGTCAAATGGAATTTAACTTTGATGCATGCAATGTGAATCATTTTGGGAAGTTAAATTAAGGCAGGACATACACAGCAAATGACAGGGTACCAAGGAGTGACCGAGGGGCACAAATACAAAGGTCCCTGACAGCGGCGGCTGAAGTAGACAAAATGGTGAAGAATATGTATGGTTCATCTACCTTCATCAGATGGACCATTGAGTAGAAGAATTGTGACTTCATGTTACATCCGTATAGGACATTGGTGAGACTGCATCTGGAATATTGTGTGCAGTTCTGGTTACTCTACTGTAGGAAGGATGTAGTTAAACTAGAGAGGGTGCAGGACAGATTCAGAAGGATGTCACCTGGACTGGTGGGCTTGAGATATAAGGAGTGAAAGGATAGGCTGGGATTGTTTCCCCTGGAGTGTCGGAGGTTGAGGGATGATCTGGCAGAGGCAAATCAAATCACGGGGTTCATCGATGAAGTGGATGATCACAGTGCTTTTCCCCAGATTAGTGAAGTCTAAAACTAGAGGGCATAGTTTTATGGTGCGAGGGGAAAGATTTAAAGGGGATCTGAATGGCGTTTGGAAGTTGTTTTTCACTTAGAAGGTGGTGAGTATACGGAATGAGCCTTCAGAGGAAGTTGTAAACACATTTGAATAGGTTCATGGTATAAGAAAGGTTTAGAGGAATATGAGCCAAACTCAAGCAAATGGGGCCATCTCAGAAGGTACCCTGATCAATATAGATGAGTTGGGCTGGATGGTCTCTATCTAAGCTGTTTAACTCTAAGGACTATTCAGCAAGAGTTAGAATCCCTGTACCAGGCCACAGGATAACATTCCCTTTGAGAAATCGTGTCTCCGAGATGAACCATTCCACCTTGGTGAGGTTAGAACTCTTTCCCAAGGCTTCAATTCCCAGCTGAAGAAGGGGGCTGAAGGATTTTATTAAATAGGAGAGGGAACCATTTGATGAAGGTAAGCGTATCAATCTCCCACTCTCCTGTGGAGCTGGAAAAAAATCCAGTTACACCGCGGTGCTCTCCAAATTGGCAACTGGCGTGTCGTCTCCCCTGCAGTGCAGTTTTTTGGCGGTCTTTGGTACTTTGGTGCTTAAATGGGTGGAGTTATAGGACAGGGAATTGCAATCTTTGTTGATGAAATGAGAAACAGCGAATGGCCATTGTTCATGGAATTACCGTGGTGGCCCAATCCCTTCAGAAGGGCCATGTAGTCCAAGCCCAGCACGTGGCTGAGGTCGCTGTTATCAGTCAGGATCTTCAGCCTCACAGTGGCATCCCCAAACATCAGGTTCTTCCTGTTGAAAGCGGCCGAGCTGAACAACTGGAAACGGCGCCGATACGATCCGTTCCGTCCAAAGAGGTTCTACAACAGATAGTGCGGGGGGTGAAACAGCAAGCCATCGTCCTGCACTACCTACGATAGGACTAGTGTGTAGGAAGGAACTGCAGATGCTGGTTTACACCGAAGATAGACACAAAAATGCTGGAGTAACTCAGCGGGACAGGCAGCGTCTGTGGAGAGAAGGAATGGGTGACGTTTCGGGTCAAGACCCTTCTAGTGTGGTTTCCTGAGTAACCCCTCGCTGACTGAAGGTGGTGTGGTTGCCCGCTTTGTGGCAGGGAAGGTTAAGGGTAATAGATTAATGGGTTTGTTCGAAGTGATAAGGGTGCATTGCCAGAGTAAGTGTGAGAAACTGTTTCCACATTAGAGGGTGTGTAAGCACGTTTAGGACAATTGGCAACAAGGCTGGGGATGATGTGAGGAAACGTTTATGATCATCTGAAAGGACATCACAGATTCAAGGCAAAAGACTTTGTGGTCGGTGCTGCTTCCTCAGAGCCCCAGCAACCCGGTTCAATCCCGACCTCCGGTGCTGGCGGTGTGGAGTTTACAAGTTCTCCCTGTGGCTGAGTGGGTTTCCCCCAGGTGCTCCGGTTCCCTACCTCATCCCAAAGACATGCGTGTTGGTAGGTTAATCGATCGTGGTCAATTGGCCCAAGTCCGTGGATGGGTAGAGAAAGTGGGGGAGCTGATGAGTATGTGGGGAGAATAAAGTGGGATTGGTGTTGGATTTGTGTAAACGAGTGGTTGCTGGTTGGCACGGACGCAGTGGGCCGAAGGGTCTGTTTCCCTGCTCTGTGACTCTATGGCTTTGTGGCCATATGAACCCCAACATCTCCTCTCCCACTCCGCATTCCTTCCCAGCCCAGAGGAAAGGTCCTTCACCTTGGCACCATTAGGCAACACACTTGCAGCAGCGCAGAGCAGTAAATGCTGGTGAAAATGTGGTGTCAGGTCTTTTTGGAGGGAGGGGGGGGGGTCTCCTGACTCTGGCCTCAACGGGACCACTGTGGTGTCAGTTCAGCTGATGGGGACCAGCCAGCACTCTCTGATGCATCCCATCCCAATATTATGCCACTTTTACTGACAAATATTTACCTGGTATCTTTTGTTTTGGGGATCCAGCTCCTTTAGCCATTGCCAGATCACTGGACAAGGAAAGGAAGTCCAGTCACGTATGAACGGATTAGTGAGGCTGTGAGCAGCCTGTGCCATGTTGCCTAGCAACAAGTTTAAGGGCCTGTCCCACTGTCACGACCTAATTCAGGACCTTTTTTACTCGTGGACATTTTTCATCAGGCTAGAAAAACGCCGCGACTTACTTGATGCCACAAGTACCTACGACTCGCATCACGACCTCCTACGACCTCCTAACGACCATGCTGCGAGTATGAGTCAAGGGCAAACTCGGCAGAGGTCGTGAATTAGGTCGTGAAAGTGGGACTGGCCCTTTAGATGGCTGATTAAGCCGTCCATTATACAACCCTTCTCAGCAGATTCATGTACCTTAGCTAAACAGTCACGTAACACCAAGCCAACAGAAATTTAAAAAAATGATGCTGGAAATTTAAATAGAAACAGAAAATGCTGAAAAACTCAACAGGTCAGGCTGCATATGTGGGAAGAGAAACGGAGCAATCAGTTCAGGTCGAAGATTCAAGCTGACTCTGTTTCGCTTCCCACATATGCGGCCTGACCAGCTGAGTGTTTCCTGTACTTCCTGTTTTATTTTAGGTAGCAGCAAGTTATCAGACCTGAGCCATGCCGAGGAATTTCCGGGTGAACTTCCTGTAGTTGTATCTGGTCACAACAGCGTTCCCAGGGCCCCGGCCCATGTGGCATCTTCCAAAGTCCGCAATGCTAGCCTGGGTCCCATTGGCACACAGCAGTTTGTACTGGGCTGCTTCGGATACTGATGGGAATAATGAGACAACGTCTAGTCAGGGTCTGGAAGGAACTGAACCATGCCCTGGACAAGGCTGTAGCTGCTGGGCCTTATCTCCTGCATAGTAAATATACACTGGGTCTCTACATTCACCTCGGAGTCAGATGTCTGTGGGTTGACATCCTACTCTCGAGAATTGAGCATGTCCAGAGCAGAACCGGGAGAATGCTGGACCTTCATCTGATCTGCTCCCAGACAAAAAAACATGGGACAATTCAAGGGAGAGTTGAGGAACTCCGGAACGTGATAGTCGGTGTTTATCCTGCACCCAAAACTACTGAACCACTTAGTGATTATCACACATAGGGCCTCCCTGCGTGCAAGCTGACCGTGTTACCAGAGTGAGAGCACTTCTCCAGGGGTCAAAGGCCCAGAGTTGGGGAACGGTGCTCAGTAAATGCAAGTTACATTGGGCTTTGCAGCATCCCCTTATAGTGCTGCTCCAGGAAGTCTGAGGAAAACCATATTTCTCGAAGGCAAACTCATCCAGTGACGGTACAGGCAAAAGGCAAGTGATTACCAAGCAGGTTTATGCTCCTGTGTCGTCGACGTCTGCTGCCGGTGTCGGGGCTGCTGAATGGGGAACAGCGGAAGAAACAAACTCACCACTCATGTTGGCAAGAGCTGCGCTGTCCAGAAAAGCCACATCGCCAACTCCTTGCTCCAAACACCTGCAAGGAAACGTTAGCCTGTTTTAGACTGAAGCTCAATGCCAACCTCTGCTCGTATTCGGAGCCAACATCTTGGTGCTTGGTTGGCAAGGTACCTCTTGGGGATCACTCGCTCATGGTCTGCGGCTGGGGGGCTTCTGGCGTGATGAACTATCCTCTGAGCCTTTCCAATGCTGTAGACTGAGAAGGGCCTGAGAGGTAGTTTAAGGTACAGTCACATTTCGGACTGCTCAGCAGAGGTGTACCAGCCAGATCTTATTACTGGGTCATCAGAAGGCCACAGAAGGCTGTGGAGGCCAAGTCAATGGATATTTGTACGGCAGAGGTAGATAGGTTCTTGATTAGTAAGGGTGTCAGGAGTTATGGGGAGAAGGCAGGAGAATGGGGTTAAGATGGAAAGATAGATCAGCCATAATCGGATGGAGTAGACTTGATGGGCCGAATGGCCTAAATCTGCTCCTATCACTTATGAACATGAACTATCTGAGAGTTTGTGCCACAGTCAGGGGGCCAGAGCTCCATCCTGACAACACGTCACTGCTCTCTGATGATCCATCAAAATGGGTTGAGTCCGTCCCACTGCTGAGTGCCCTGAGGTCTGTCTGCCTCCACAGGTGGAAGAGACTGTAGTCAATCACATCCCAGTGGAGTCAAACTGAAGTGATGGTAAGGCCGTCAAAGGTTACGGGGAGAAGGCAGGAGAATGAGGTTGAGATGGAAAAATAGATAAGCCATGATGGAATAGAGGAGATAACTCGATGGGCTCCTATGACCTATGGACTTATGGTCCTATATCTGGGATAAGGCTTTCACTAATACTTCACTGCGCATATGAAACTACTTCACCTGAACATGAGGGACCAAGTGCCCGATTTAACACCAGCAATTTACCTCAGCTCGCAATGTAGGGGAGATCTGACTCATTCAAGCCACGAGGTGCCACTTAAACTGGCGCTGGGGCGGCGAGGAAGAGGCAGGGTCATCCATGTCAGATGCTCCCTCAGCCTCCCATTCAAAGATCCACTGGCTGCTGTCTGGTGCCTGTGTGAGGACCGGCCAGTGGATTCAGGATCAATAGGGTGAGCATGAGAGCACTCTGCATGGGCAAACACATGGGCCTCACCCATTGAGTTACTCCAGCACTTTGTGTCTATCTCCAGGATAAACCAGCATCTGCAGTTCCTTTCCACGCATGGATGTTCCTGCTGTCCTATCCATCCCCCTGCACCTTCTGTGCAACAAAATTCCTCTTTCTGGACTTCATTGCCCCCTTCTGCCGGAGGGTCATCAGCTTCAGATATTCGCCGTTCCTCCCTCCACAGATGCTGCCTGACCTGCTGAGTAATTTCTGGTGTTAAGGAGCACAGAGCGTTTTGTAACTCCGATGTCTCGCACGTTGCGTGAGAGTGCCGGGAACAATGGAGTG
Source organism: Malacoraja senta (assembly GCA_038087875.1). NCBI lineage: Eukaryota > Metazoa > Chordata > Chondrichthyes > Rajiformes > Rajidae > Malacoraja > Malacoraja senta. The sequence continues at coordinate 11,984,530 of CM075980.1, read as the reverse complement.
AGTGCCGGCACACAGTCGCTAATCCGCACAGTGGAGCTGCGGGGGATTGGGGACGTACCTCAGGGCTCCTCCAGAGCCGTAGAAGGGCTCGTTGTGGCTGGTCTCGCAAAAGTAGTTCCTGTCCTTGTTGTAGGACCTCTGGCCCTGGCAGAGCGCACACAGGGTGGGGAACATGGCGCTGGAACCAGGGGCACAGGAGGCACCAAAGAACCGACTGGCAGCTGTGGGAGCAAAGCAAACACCCTTAGTGGATTCACAGAGGGACAGCGATCGATAGTGCAGAGGTGTATGTACACGTGAACAGGACTGAACTATACCTGCTTCACTTTATCAGCAGTGACGTGAGCTTGTGCTGCACTTGAATCTAAATAGGCTCTGGATTAATGCTGGTCGACAAAAAATGCTGGAGAAACTCAGCGGGTGAGGCAGCATCTATGGAGAGAAGGTACACAAAAAAGCTGGAGAAACTCAGCGAGTGCAGCAGCATCTATGGAGCGAAGGAGATAGGCAACGTTTCGGGCCGAAACCCTTCTTCAGGCGAGAGAAGGAATTGGCTCTGAATTAATGCTGCTCTGGTTTTTCAAAAATAGTGATTAATGATTAATCGTCCATGATAAATCATGATTAATCGATTAAAATTATGACATTTATTAACTCTCTTTTCTCTAAAGCTAGTACTAGACTAGGATGGTACGATAAATTCCTTGTCTTGTGATTAAATGTTTGGTAATATTTCGGCCGGTTTATCCTAAGCAAAAATGTAAACATAATCAATCGGTTAAATGCGTTCAGAAAATTTCAAACAGCAGAATGTCGAATAAAACTGGTTTAATTTTCAAGGCAAGAGGTCAGTCGTTTGGCACAACTTTCTTGTGAACAAAAAGTGTAGAAATTTAGTGAAGTGCAAGCATCGAGAAATAACTTTGAAATATCAGCCATCCCCATCCTCATTCAACTATCATCTGGAACACAAATATGCCTTCAAATTTGACCCAGTGTCTTCAAACAAGTCAGTTGGCCTACCATCCTGTACAAGTCTGGGAACAATTCTTTCATCCTTGGACGACACGATTGCAACTTGGTTAACGCTGACAAAATATTTGATTTCATGCTGACCAATCTTGAGCAGCGTGATATCGGCAGATAACTGTACGAGGCTCTTCCCCAGGCATTTCAGGACTCCTCAGGTACTTGGATGATCCAATGGATTGTGACTCTGCCTGCAACCCTGGACTTGTGTTCCCACCAACATGCGATCTTGCCAAAGTTGCGAGAGTCGTTTACATGCGGTCGTCCCCAAACAAGGGCGGTGAATTATTTGAGGGCAATGGTGAACAAGATAATGATCAAGCGGAGCCCACTGTGAAGCAAAGTCAATCAGAAGATCTCAAAGCCATTCTCTCCAGAAAGAATGTCAAGAAGCCGAATCCAATCGAGTCATATTCAAACCCGCAAGTCAGTGGATATTTTTAAGGCAGAGATAGATAGATTCTTGATTAGTACAGGTGTCAGAGGTTATGGGGAGAGGCAGGAGAATGGGGTTAGGAGGGAGAGATAGATCAGCCATGACTGAATGGCGGAGTAAACTTGATGGGCTGCATTGCCTAATTCTACTATTTCTTATGACCTTAAGACATTTTGAAGCTATTGAAACGAGAAATGGCTGTCCTGAAAAGCGCGTGGAAATGCCCAAGCACACTTGGAAAAGTGTACAGGAGGACTCATGACAATCCCTCTTAACCCAGTTGAATCAGAAAGATGTTTTAATGCTGCTGGCCTCTTTGTCACGACATTGCGTCTCATCATTGAGTGATGAGACTGTTGATACCTTGTGTTTTTTGAGATCTCACCGAATGACAGTCTAAAGTAGGTTTACGTTTATGAAATATAGGTACGTTTTAATTTGATAATCACAAACATTTGATTTATGAAAATTAATCTGGGCTAAGATATTAATTAATACGATATGATACGATATTACTTTATTGTCAGAACAAAGTCTGAAATGTGTTTTGCATCGCAGCAACTCCATTTACAGCATCACAGGAAAGGTAAAAGAGACTTGAAAAGTTATGCATTAAGACATCAAGACAGGACCCAAAAATACATACATACAACACAATATTACAATAACAGAAGACAACATTTGAGGCCCATCAGCGTGCATTTGATCTGGGATTAAGCGCCGTATTTAGTTCGAGGATGGACTGGTGCACAAAAGAGTGCAACCTTATTAAATTTTGGAACCCTATATCTCCGGTTTGATGGTAACAAATTGTACTCACTGTTCAGAACGTGGTTGGGGTCAGAAGAAATATTGTTGGCCATCCTTAGTATGTTTTTATGGTAGGATGATTCATACAATTTCTGAAGTGGTTGACCTACAATCTTTGAGCAGATGTTTAATTGTTGGAGCAGTTTTGATTTTGAAGTAGCAGACAAGCTCTTGTACCATGTAATCTTACAGTATTGCAAAACACTCATTATCACAGCGGTAAAAAATAACAAAAGGATTTGTCTACTTGCTCCGAAAGATCTAAGTCGGCGGAGAAACCAGATTCTTTGTTTTGTCTTATTGCAAATCTTATCAATGTGGTCATTCCATGATAACTGATGATCTATCGTTACCCCCAAGTATTTAAATGAAAATACCTGCTTGATTTTTTCATAATGGATAACAAGAGAATCTTTATGAGAGTCAGATGGTGAACCAAATACAATCTCTTCTGTTTTCTTTGTGTTAATCTCAAGAGCATTATTATCAGTCCACTCGACCAGTTTGTTCACGCTGAGTTGGTTTAGCCCAGGGTTGTCTGAGTTACTTAACAGAGATAATAGAACTGTATCATCTGAGTACTTTAGAATATATTGATTCGGTGTATGTGTACGGCAATCATCAGTGTAAAAGGTAAAAAGCATAGCTGAACTCACACAACTCTTGGGGGCCCCGACATTGGTTGTGATGGCAGATGAAAGGGTTTTATTCACCTTTACAATCTGTACTCTGTTAGTGAGAAAGGAAGCATACCAATGAATCAGATCCTGCCGCACCATTTTTGACACCAAAATGTCTGCTTGTATTGTGTTGAAAGCTGACGAAAAATCTAGAAAGGGGGCTCTTGCATAGGTGTTGGGTTTGTCTAAATGTTTGGAAATAATATGAACTAAGGAGGCAACATCATCTTCCGTGCCACAGCCCTGCTTATAGGCTAATTGATATGGATCGAGTTTATTGTTTGTTGTACTGATGAAATGTCAGAGCAAAATTCTTTCCAGAGATTTCATAATCACCGAGGTAAGGGCTATGGGTCTGATATCCTTATGTTCTTTCAGACATGGAATCTCCGACATAATGATTAATCACGTTTTCAAAATTAATCAATCAGTGTAATCAGTAAGCAGCCCTAGTCTGAATGCCCACAGGGTAGGGTGAGACCATTCAGTCTTACAACCTCATTCTACTATCCCTTGGTACTCTGACCTGACAAGACTCTTTGAAATGGTTGATTGAGTCCATCACCTCAGTTGTGCAAGAATGACCAAAGGATTCACTGTAATTATTTCTCCTAGAGTAGGGAAGTGGAAGAAGGAATTTCAAAGAGAGTTTTTTAGATCACATCTGTTAAATGGGGTGAACAACGACTATTTCTTCTGCTTGGGGAGTAAATAGTCAATTAGAAATTTTATCTTCTGGGTCGAGGAGAAAGATTTGGTAAAATCTCCAATGCAGATAGTTGTTAAGAAGAGCAATGCTTTCTTAAAGGAACATATCTTTGTGTGTTTAAGGGAAACAAAGATTAATATGTTTGTGCGGTGTGGAAGTGTGTGTGATTGTTTTCTACAAAGTGCTGGCACAGACGCATGCCATGTGGAGTTGGAAAATAGTTTTGGAACTTAATAGAATAAATAATTGTGTCAGTCCACTACTACTGGATGTTATCCACAAATTAAATCAATAACACATCACCACTGGCTATTGGAAGTCAACAAACAGCAGATGTGGGAAATCTGAAATAAAATGCTGGAAACCGTCAGCGGGTCAGGCAGTCACTGTGGAAAGAGAAACAGGGCTTACACTTCCAGTCGACGAAAAATTCTGACGAGATGTCAGCAGTACATGGGCACAGTACATTGGCCATCATCAGTCACAGTACTGAGCATAGGGGTCGGGATGTTATGTTACAGTTGTGCAAGATGTTGGTGAGGTCGCATGATGTTCAGTTTTGGTCACCCTGCTAAAGGAAGGATGTTGTTAAGCTGGAAAGAATGCAGAGAAGATTTACGAGGATGTTGTCGGCAATTGGGGCTTGAGAAAGAGACTGGAGACCCAGAGCTGCAATGACGAAGAGGTGAAAAAAGTCACCAGGTCTTAGACTCCCAGGCTTACAGAATCACAGGGTCAGAGCGCATAAGAGAGGGTGATAGGTCACAGAATCACAGGGTTATATTGCCAAAGAGCCTGATTCCACGCTGTATCTCTAAAGTCTAAAGTCTGATGCCAGGTCAGTTGCCTTTTGCCACGGGACATTGCCCACACCTCCCCAGACAGGAAGGCAGGGGATGGCTGGAGCAGGGAGGGGCTTGTTTCTGACCTGTAGAGGGGGGGGGGGTTCAGAATGCAGGCGACACACTGCTGCAGTGAGCCAGGATCTCCGTCCAATTCCTCCTCTCGCTGGCTCTGGCTCTGGGACTCATGCTGGTCCAGGCTCCACGCCACACTCACATTAAGGCCCCACGTTCATCCAACATACTTAACTGATGAATGTTTGCAATTTCCTAGTGACTGCATTGCCTGTTGTGGTGGGGACCGAGCGAGAACTGTTAAAGAGGAATCGGTTTTCAGGTGAGGGGCCGGTAGAGTCAGCCCTGGCCTCCCTTGCTGCCACTTCACTCTTTAATCAGGTTGCAAAACTCACCTCAGATGCTGGGAGAATATTTACACTGATCAAGGTATCTCGAACCATGGACATCATTTCAGAATAAAGGTAGAAACAAGGAACTGCAGTGGTTGGTTTACAAAAACAAGACACAAAGTGATGGAGTAACTCAACAGGTCAGGTGGCGTTTTGGGTCGGACCCCACTTCAGACTAATTGTGGGGAGGGGGGGGGGGAAGAAGGCGGAGAGAGGAGGGCAGGTCACTTAACAGGCTTTGCCCTGCCCCTCCTCTCTTCCATTTTCTCCAGCCCCCCCCCCATGATCAGTCTGAAGGAAGGTCCTGACCCAAAACATCACCCATCCACGTTCTCTGGCTGAGTTACTCCAGCATCTTGTGTCTCGTTTCACAATAGGTGCGTGCCCATTTAAGAATGAAATGAAGAGGGTTTTCTTCTGCATGGGAGTTGTGAATTATTATTTCTTGCTTGTTATATGTCCTCAGAGCCTCCCTTTTTTACCACCCCATAGAATGAATCAAGCTGCAATTAGATGGTTTTCACAGGTTTACACTGTCCCTGATCTTATTGAATGGCCATGAGTGTACAGAAGCATCATCAAGTCGTAGAGCACGGAAACAGGCCCTTCGGCCCCCCCAGTCTGTGCCGACCATTAACCTCCCATTTACACCAACTGAAACATATCCTATTTTTTGCAGAACCTGATACGCCCACTGCCGCGCCCTTGAATGTTGTTACGTGCATTTTAACAACTAGATTCTCATTGGCTGGTTGAAGTGGACTATCAATTCCAATTGTAAGCAACAGGCTGAAAGTCTGATGTACGGAGATTGGAAATTGCGTTCTTTGCTTTCAATATCCTCAGAGGTTGAGAGAATCAAAACTAACAGATGCTGGTAATCCGAAATAAAGATAGGAAATGCTGGAAACACTCAGCAGGTCAGGCAGCATATGTGGAGAGGGAAACAGAGCTAATGACCCTACAAAAATGGCATCTAGTGTGGCGCCATCTAGTGGTTACTTACTGGGCGAACCCTCGGCACTTGGGCTGCCAGGGTCACGTGACTGTGTTTGGCATGAAGGAGTCGTCACGTGGTTAAGGGGGGTGCACTGGTATATATTGAGAACCCTGGGAAAACCCTCCCCAATCGCATGTGTGCTGTTCTCTGTATTACCTCAACAAACATAGAAACATAGACATAGAAAATAGGTGCAGGAGGAGGCTATTCGGCCCTTCGAGCCAGCACCGCCAGTCATTGTGATCATGGGTGATCGTGCCCTATCAATAACCCGTGCCTGCCTTCTCCCCATAGCCCTCGACTCCACTAGCCCCTAGAGCTCTATCTAACTCTCTCTTAAATCCATCCAGTGACTTGGCCTCCACTGCCCTCTGTGGCAGGGAATTCCATAAATTCACAACTCTCTGGGTGAAAAAGTTTTTTCTCACCTCAGTCTTAAATGACCTCCCCTTTACTCTAAGACTGTGGCCCCTGGTTCTGGACTCGCCCAACATTGGGAACAAAGATCACTTTGATTTACAACGCATGGCTCGCTATACTGGTGTGTTCGGAAGAAGTGTCTTCAACTTGAACCATTCATTCTGTTTCTTTATTCACGGTAGTTTGTGACCTGCGAGTGTTTCCAGCAGTTTGTGATTTTATTTCAGATGTTCAGCATCTGCAATTCTCGTTTGATTTTCTTTTGCTACAACAACGAAGGTTGCTATGTTTTTAGGACTGGAGGGGGTGACAGAAACAGGAAGGGGTGAAACTACAGAGGGATTATGAAACAATGGTGATCGCCATAAAGCAAGTCACTGAACAAGGAGAGATGTGGATACAGGGAGCAGAGTTTTGAGTGAGTCTATTTTTCCTCAGGTTGTGTTTATTTCAGATTTCCAGCATCTACTCCATCAGGCCCTGGTCCGGTGAAACAAGCTCACCACGGGAAGGTGGGCACTGGAACCATTGGAATGGCAAGAGCCAGGAGCTCCTGTCAGCAATGTCAGGGAACCACTCTCCTCCTCTCCCCACTTAAAACACCCTGCTGCTGAACTAGCAGCTGCTTGCAGAAGCAAACTGTCTTGTATCTCTAAAGATAGATACAAAATGTTGGAGTAACTGCTGGACACATACAGCATCTCTGGAGAGAAGGAATGGGTGATGTTTCAGGTCGAGAGCCTTCTTCAGACAGAGAGTCAGGGGAGAGGGAAGCTGGAAATATGCGTGTGTACAAAGAGAATATAAGGTGTGAAAACGACAGATCAAAGCAGACGAAGGTCAAGGAAATGTGGAATGGTTCATTGTTGGCTGAGGGGAAGGTGACAACGAGGCATGCAAAGTAAAATTAATCAGGAGCAGAGTAAAACTAGTTGGAAAACTGGGGTGGGAGAGGGATGGAGAGAGAGAGAAATCAAGGGTTATTTGAAATTAGAGAAATCAATATTCATACTGTGGGTTGTAAACTGCCCCAGCGAAATATGAGGTGTTATTCCTCCAATAGCTCTCTTTCAATATCCTTACATCTTTCTTTCTTCTAAACTCAGCAGTGACTCATAACTGTGAAATATCAGCAAAGTCTATGGAGGCCAATGCTGGCATTATCTAGATGGAGAAATTGTTGGAAGATTTATTATACTATAGTGTAAAATCTAAAAGCCCAACTTCATGTTGGGCAGCCAAACTGGATTGAGCGTTCCTCATATGAGAAACCCTTAACCCCAGGAATTAACCATCTCTGCACTGTCTCCAAAGCAACAGCATCATTCTTAAATATCTGCAGGTGTGGTCTCACCAACATCCTGTAAGGTTGCAAGAAAACCTCCCTACTTACACAGGCCGCACCCCTTGCTCTCCCCCCCATCCCAATAGCCTTCCCCGTTGAGGATTCCCCCTGGGGAGAAGGCAGGGGGTATACAAACGTAGGAGACATCATTTCAGAAAAAGTGTTTGTCCATTTCTGAGAAAAATGAAGAGTGTTCTGTTTTCTTTCAGAGATTTTTGGAATCCACTACCTCTGGGAGCGGGATTGTTAAGTGTTATTGTAAATGAGGTTGGATTAGCCATGATCTCACTGAGTGGTGGAACAGGATCAAGTTGCCTAGCCCTGCTTCCATAGTAAACACAAGGAAGCTCTGAGCAGGTCAGGCAACATCTGTGGGAAGAGAAACAGAGTTAACGTTTCGGGTCAGAGACTCTTCCACTGCCCTGTACCTTACATACAGTACTTTGATTGTAAGACATATGGCTGGACGCAGTTGAAAGTATCTTAGCACGAAATGTGGCCTGGATGGCATCCATAACTAATGGAACAGATGTTGAAAAATGAAGCGTTTAAGAGCTTTGTCCCAGATTATTATACAGCATGCAATGGTGAGTTGAGTCTGAACCAGCATAGTCATTCCACCCTTCTTAATACGTTAACTTTGGAAAAGAAGATGACTAAAAGGACAGAATTACAAATAGGAAAAAAATAATTAGGCTTGGAAATGGAGAAAAATTTGCAACAGGGCATGATTTCCCAGCTTGAGACTGTCCTTTTCCAATGTGAGGTCCATTTGCTGCCCTCCTTTCTAGGCCTTTACAGAAAAGAGTCTGCATAGCGTCTTTCATACAAGCACGTCACAGCTGATTGTCTCATTTAACAAAGTCCCATAATCAATGCTGCGATAGTAACTGATTATGGCTGTTTAAATATTGGCCAGACCATAGACACAGAAAGCTGGAGTAACTCAGCGGGTCAGGCAACATCTCTGGAGAAAAGAAAAGGAACAGGTGGCATTTCAGGTCGAGACCTTTCTTCCTGCAGAACTCTCAATGGAGAGAGGAGGAGAACTTCTTCAAAGATTTCGCAGTGGAGCAGACAAATGTGTAGGGAGGAACTGCAGATGCTGTTTTACACTGAAGATAGACGGGTCAGGCAGCATCTCTGGAGAGAAGGAATGGGTGATGTTTCAGGTCGAGACATTTCGTCAGACAGGTCAGAACACAGGGAGAACTTCAGAATGTGAGCAATAGGAGCAAGAGCAGGCAATAGGGACAATTTCTTCCCGGCTGTTATCAGGCAACTGAACCATACTATCAACAACTAGAGAGCAGTCCTGAGCTACTATCTACCTCATTGGAGACCGTTGGACTATCTTTAATCAGACTTTACTGGACTTTATCTTGCACTAAAAGTTATTCCCTTATCATGTGTCTGTACATTAAGGATGGCATGATTGTAATCACGTATAGTCTTTCCACTGACTGGTTAGAATGCAACAAAAGTGTGCCTCAGTCCACGTGACAATAAACTAAACTAAACTAAACTAACGAATAGACTTCCACGCCTCTCCACTATTGAATAACATCGTGGCTGATCGACTAATTTCCTGCACTAGCCCCATATCCTTTGATTCTGATAATAAACAAAACCTATCAGTTGCTTTCTTGAAGATTCTCCGCCACTTCCCCTGAGTGAGGCACTTCCCCCCCAGTCTCTGTCCATGAATGCTTGATGGTGTATTTGAGACTGTGAGCCCCGGATCGAGCCAGGGAAAACATCACCTGTTTCTACTCTTTCGAAGTCTCAGAAGAACTTTGTACATTCCACCTCTTGTTCTTCTAAACTGCGGTGAGCATGGGCCAAGGCTCGCCTAATGGAACAAAGCTGTGTTCGCAGGGATCAGTCTGGTGAACCTTTGCTGCACTCCCTCCTAAGTCGTCACGCCCTTTCAAGCCCTCTGCACTCATTCAAAACGGTACCTTGCCCACTTTCCACGGAAACTCCGATTATTTCTGGAGGGACCCATAAAGAAGGTGAGGCTGCATGTGTACAGCACCTGTGGCTTCCACATGAGGTTCTTTCACTTTGGGCTGGTGTTGGAGTATTTGCAGTCAAGGGTGTTTACCTTAATAAAATATCAGCATAGTGGATGGATAGTGGTCAATGCTGGCATTATCTAGATGTTGAAATCATCCTTGTAAACCTGGTTTATGTAAGATTTATTACACTGCTGTGTAAAATCTAAAAAATATGAATTGAAAGTGTGTTGGTGGATTACCAGGAGAAATATCTAATAGTCTGGAAATTCTGCCAGTCTAGTACGTCCAAAGTCCAATCGTACCGGATGAATAAAGTCAAGGTGGATTAAATGTTGCAACTGTATTCATTGAATCATAGAGAAATACAGCGCGGTAACAGGCCCTTCAGCCCACTGAGTCCAAGTATATTATCAACCACTCATTTACACTTTTCCCATTTCATTCTCACCATAATCCCATCAACTTCTCCCAGATTCTACATTCACCTACACACTGGGAGCAATTTACAGCAGACAATTTACTAGCAATCCTTTGCGATGTGGGAGGAAACCGGATCATGTGGGAGAAACCAACGTGGTCACAGGGAAAACAAACTCCACACGGACAGCACCCGAGGTCAGAATCGAACCCAGGTCACTGGTGCTCTGAGGCAGTGGCACTAGCAGCTGTGTGACTTGTGCCGTATTGCTGGTGGCTTTACAGGTGACATTCCAGTACAGAACATTCACTCCGATTCCTCTGTCATTGAGTGTAGGTGATTGATTGCCTCTACACCCTGCAACGGAAGTTCCAGCTCTGGGGATAAGAATTTAATGAAAACAACAAAAGTCTAAACTTAGAATCGTAGAAACCCGGAGAAAAAAAGAAGGCCAATCCACAACCCTAGAACAAAGATATACACAGAAGGCTGGAGTAACATAGATACCTAGACACATAGAAAATAGGTGCAGGAGTAGGCCATTCAGCCCTTCGAGCCTGCACCGCCATTCAATATGATCATGGTTGATCATCCAACTCAGTATCCCGTACCTGCCTTCTCTCCATACCCCCTGATCCCCTTAGCCACAAGGGCCACATCTAACTCCCTCTTAAATATAGCCAATGAACTGGCCTCAACTACCCTCTGTGGCAGAGAGTTCCAGAGATTCACCACTCTCTGTGTGAAAATGTTTTTCCTCATCTCGGTCTTAAAGGATTTCCCCCTTATCCTTAAGCTGTGACCCCTTGTCCTGGACTTCCCCAACATCGGGAACAATCTTCCTGCATCTAGCCTGTCCAACCCCATAAGAATTTTGTACGTTTCTATAAGATCCCCTCTCAATCTCCTAAATTCTAGCGAGTATAAGCCAAGTCTATCCAGTCTTTCTTCATATGAAAGTCCTGACATCCCAGAAATCAGTCTGGTGAACCTTCTATGCACTCCCTCTATGGCTATAATGTCCTTCCTCAGATTTGGAAACCAAAACTGTACGCAATACTCCAGGTGTGGTCTCAGCAAGACCTTGTACAACTGCAGTAGAACCTCCCTGCTCCTATACTCAAATCCTTTTGCTATGAAAGCTAACATACCATTCGCTTTCTTCACTGCCTGCTGCACCTGCATGCCTACTTTCAATGACTGGTGTACCATGACACCCAGGTCTCGCTGCATCTCCCCATTTCCTAATCGGCCACCATTTAGATAATAGTCTGCTTTCCTGTTTTTGCCACCAAAGTGGATAACCTCACATTTATCCACATTATACTGCATCTGCCAAACATTTGCCCACTCACCCAGCCTATCCAAGTCACCTTGCAGTCTCCTAGCATCCTCCTCACAGCTAACACTGCCCCCCAGCTTAGTGTCATCCGCAAACTTGGAGATGTTGCCTTCAATTCCCTCATCCAGATCATTAATATAAATTGTAAATAGCTGGGGTTCCAGCACTGAGCCTTGCGGTACCCCACTAGTCACTGCCTGCCATTGTGAAAAGGACCCGGTTACTCCTACTCTTTGCTTCCTGTTTGCCAGCCAGTTCTCTATCCACATCAATACTGAGCGGGATAGGCAGCATCGCTGGAGAGGAGGAATGTGTGATGTTTCAGGTCGCGACCTTTCTTCACAGCCGTCTCGACCCAAAACGTCATCCATTCCTTCTCTCCAGTAATGCTCCCTGTCCCGCTGAGTTAATCCAGCTTTTTGTGTCTCTCTTCAGTTTATACGAGCATCTGCAGTTCCTTCCTAAACAAAGATACACAACCCTGACTAACGTCTCCCAGGGATGCATATGGGAGTATTTCACGAAGATTTCATAAAGTTGGTTTGAAAGAGCCCAGGAATAAAGCCCAAGAATGTTACCCACATGTGACAGAAACTGACAAGCCTGGAACCGCAACCAAAAGATAAACCACTGGAGGAATTCAGCGGGTCAGGCAGCATCTGTGGAGGGAGGTCGACAGATGATGTTTCATATCGGGACACTTCTTCAGACCGCTGGTCTTGTCCAAGCGTGGAGTCGCTCTGCTTGTCCCAGGGTGAAGACATTTCTCTTCACCTCAGTCCTGAATGGCCAACCCTTCATTGTGAGGCCGTTACCCTAGTTTCTGGTGCCTGTGTCACCCTTACATCTACCCCAGCAAGTCTATGGGACTTTGACCCAGTGAGATCGTCTTCAAAGACTGGACAATGGGTTACCTTCAGCCACCGTTTGATTCTTCTGCCACTCGAGGTGTCCGTGGGACAGCAGGAAGCCCAGCGGGACGTTCCACCCTGCCATACGCCGGCCCCCGTCGTGACAGCTCTTCTTCCCCTTCAGCCGCCGAATGTCGAGGCTCTCATCTCGAGTGACTGCCACGGAGTACAGACACCCACCTGGTGGACAGGAGCCCAGGTCAACTATCTGAGGTCACCCATGTTGGCGGAAAGAGTGGAAAGACAGTGTGTCCAAACTGGTGAGAGGTGAAAGGGGCTGATTTTCAGATGAACCAGGGTGTCCTTTTACATAAACCCCTGAGAGGCAACAGCAAGCTACCAACAAGGCAGGTGGTCTGTTGGCCTTCACTGCAATGGGATTTGTGAATGAGAATAAAGATGTCTTACTCAGTTGGACAGGGACCACTCTGAATATTGTGCTCAATATTTCAAAGTGCACATGGAATATTGTGACCAGGTTTGTTCTACCTATCCTGTGCTGGAGAGATTGCAACAAGGTTCATCAGATGAATGACAATTTGAAAAAGCTGCATTCAGTCACTGGAGATCTGAGCTGAAACTGAAAATGCTGGGATCTTGCCATTGGGTGGGATGATAAAATGTGAGGAGGATTCAAAGGGGCTTCAAGACTAAGACAGATTGAGCAAGTGGGCAAACTTTCAGCAAAAATAAAATCCCAAAACTTTCCAGAGAACTTGTTTCAAAGGTAAGCGCAAGAGGAGGAGGTTCCCGTAACAGTGAGCGTGCACAGGGCTGACCCTTGGTGTGTGGAGAGTGGGAAGCTCGGCACATTATGCATTCAGTGAAAGACAACTCACCATCCTGATACATCTCCTTTGCCACAACGGTGAGGCCATAAAATGTTGCAGCTGTATAGATATCGGCAGCATCCAAAGACATTGCATCCGCCTTATTCCCCTGCAAAGGGAACATTTGTTTAGTCCTGTGTGTATACCTGGTCGAAAGAACGCAAAGAAATAGCAGCAGCAGTAGGCCATTCTGTCTTTAGAGTTTTAGACTTTAGAGATACAGCACCAAAACAGGTCCTTCGGCCCATCGACCAGAGATCATCCGACACACTAACATTATCCTACACACTAGGGACAATTTACAATTTTACCAAAGCCAATTAACCTACAAACCTGCACGTCTTTGGAGTGTGGGAGGAAACCGAAGCACACGGAGAAAACCCACCTGGTCACAGGGAGAACGTACAAACTCCGTACAGGCAGCACCCATAGTCAGGATTGAACCCATGTCTCTGGCACAGTAAGGCAGCAGCTCTACTTCTGCACCACTGTGCCACCCTCAAACAAAACCCACCATCAGTATGACCGTGGCTGATCTACACTGGTTTCAACTCCTCTGTTCTGCCATTCCCCAGAGCTTTCAATTCCTCAATCATTTAAAAATGTATCAACCCCTATTTTAAATATCTCTAAGTACCTCTAAATACCTAGGAAGATGTTGCCAGGACTTGCCTGGGCTATAAGGAGAGGTTGGCAGGCTAGGTCTTTATTCCTTGTAGGGCGTGAGTCTGAGGGGTGATTTTATAGAGGTGTATAAAATCATGAGGGGAATAGACAGGGTGAATGCACCCAGAGGTGAATCAAGAACCAGATACGTTTAAGGTGTGACAGAGGGCAGTGTGCGTATGGAACGAGATGTCAGATTAAGTAGTTGAGGAAGGTGCAATATCCAGGTACATGGATAGGAAAGGTTTAGAGGGATATGGTTCAAACGTGGGCGATTGGGACTAGCTTAGATGGGGCATCTTGGTTGTCATCGATGGGTTGGGCTAAAAGTCCTGTTTCTGTGCTGCATAATTCTATGACTCTAAAGATCCAGCCTCAACAATTCGCTGGGAATCTCACTAGAGATTTCCAATGATTGACCACCCTCTGAGAGGAGAGAGTCCTCGTTTTAAATAACTGGCCCTGCATGTTGTAAAAATGACCTCCTCATTTGAGACTCTCCCACTGTTCATGCATTATTTATTAACATCAACCTTTGTCAGTCGATGGGACTCTCAGTCTTGTGACAAGATGTTGTGGGATCAAGGAGAGAGCCAGTCTGCCTGATCCACCATCCCCATCCAACTATGGGCACCTCACTTGTTGCCACGAAAACAGCAGCCCGACTTCCTAACCTTGGCCCAATGGCCCCAGGCATCAGGGATTGAGCTTTGGCAGATCAAATTCTATTGGGAGATATAGAGTAAAATAGCAGGGACCTTAGGAACATTAGTATACAGAGGGACCTTAGGGTGTAAGACTGTAGCTCCCTGAAAATGGCAACATCAGTAGACAGGGTAGTGAAGAAGCCATATCATATGCCTGCATCATAGGTCAAGGCATTGAGTATAATTGTCAGGACATTATGTTGCTGGTTAGTAGGTTGCATCTTACTAACTGCTACTTGGATGGGAAAGGCATAAAGGGACATGGGACTACTGCAGGTAAATGGGATTTGCTTCATTGTAGCATGGTTGAGTTGGGTCAAACATCCCATTTCTATGCTGTACAACATGATAATTCTATGACATGACTCCAGACAATCCCTGTAACTCTCTCCACTCTCTCCCTCTCTACAACCTACCCTCCCAATTCCCTAATTGTGCTAAGATCATTCTCGCTAAGATCAATCGTGCTAAGATCTGAGCATCTGGCTCAGGGAAGGAAATGCAGGACCATGCGTGATTCTTATCCCACTAATATGGCTGACTCCTCACGGGACGATTAGGGATGGACAATAAATCCTGGCATTGTCATCGACACCAACATCCTGTGATGAAAAACTACACTTCCCGCTGGGTAACTGGACATGCATCTGGATTCAGGGACAGTTTCTTCCCAATTGTTATCAGGCAACTGAACCATCCTATCGCCAACTAGAGAGCAGTCTTGAGCTACTATCTACGTCATTGGAGATCTTTGAACTATATTGGATTTTAAAGGATTTTAGTTTGCACGAAACATTATTCGCTTTATCCTGTAATCTGTACACGTTGGACGGCTTGATTGTAATCACGTGCAGTATTTCCGCTGATGTAGATATCCCACAACATAAAGCTTTACCTCAGTACACATGACAATAAACTAAACTTAACCTAGCTAAACTAAACTAAACTAAACGAATGAATGAATGAATAAGTTTATTGGCCAAGCATTCACATACAAGAAATTTGCCTTGGCGCTCCACCCACAAGTGACAACATGACATACAGTGACAGTTAGGAATGACACATAAAACATTAAACATTAATAATAAAACATTATTGATTAAACATGTGAATTAAATAAAATACCAGATCAAAAGGAGGTTACAGATTTTTGGTTATTGAGTAGAGCTGCTACTCGTGGAAAAAAACTGTTTTTTATGTCTGGCTGTGGCAGCTTTGACAGTCCGGAGTCGCGTTCCAGAGGGAAGTGATTCAAAGAGTTTGTGGCCAGGGTCAGAGATGATCTTACCCGTTCGCTTCCTGGCCTTTGCAGTGTACTACTCGTGGAGACTAAACTAAACTAAAGTCTCTTTGTTGGGACTCCACCAGTGGCTGATGCATTCACCCTGATACAGCGACTGAGGAATCTGCTTCCCTTGGATGGGGATGGGGTGCGATGGGGTGTCAGATGTAAACGTGTTCCTTTCTCCTAAAGAATGCCTCTGATGTTGCCCTTTGCTTCCTTACCCGTATCTTCTTGATGCAGTCCTCGACATTGTGCGCTCTAATGCAGGACAACTTGATGAACTGCACCTGTGCTCTGGGTGAAAGCACAGTCTGCAGAGCTTTGGAGAGTTCAGCACACTTCCTCTGCTCCATGTCAGACACGTTGCACCATCTGAGCTTCTTTGCTGCAATTTCAGAAAGAGGATCGTAACAGGAAAAGCTTTGCTTCTGATTTGATTCAAAATGGACATTTTTTCATATTTTCGTTGGTATAACCAGGCCACTCCACCCATTGAATCTTTGCTGGCTCCAAATAATACCGTGACTTCCATTCCGCATATATCCTCTGAACAACCATCATTCTGATGTCTTTATTTAATCAAGACATTGAGCTATGTATTTGAAACATATTACAACCTGTACATGTCCCATCACCCAGTAATGGGTATGAAGTAGCTCCCACTGAATGGTTGTGTGGGAGCCTATGGGCCAAACCCTCCAGATCCCCACCATTCCCTTATGGAGAGCATACACCATGTGTAAAAATATGTCCTAATAGGTTTATGTTTTGTTTATCATTATCACATGCATTGAGGTACAGTGAAAAACATTGTTTTGCATGCTATTGAAACAGATCAGATATGCTGTACATAAATACATCAAGCCAAACTCAAGTAAAATAGGTGGAGCAAAGGGGAAGATACAGAGTGTAGAATATAGTTCTCATCATTGTAACACATCAGTTCAATAAACTAAGCCCAATGTCCACAGCAGGCTAGAGGTGAGTCAGACAGTACTCTTGCTTATTGAAGCCTGATAATAAAGGGAGGAATCTGTTCTTGACTCAGATGGTGTGCACTTTCAAGTTTCTGTACCTTCTGCTGGATGGGAGCAATAGAAACATAGAAAATAGGTGCAGGGGTAGGCCATTCGGCCCTTTGAGCCAGCACCTCCGTTCAATATGATCATGGCTGGTCAACCAAAATCAGTACCCCATTCTTGCTTTTTCCCCCATATCCCTTGATTCCGTTAGCCCTAAGAGCTAAATCTAACTCTCTCTTGAAAACATCCAGTGAATTGGCCTCCACTGCCTTCTGTGGAAGACACGTTGCACCACCTGAACTTCTTTGCTGCAATTTCAGAAAGAGGATCGTAACAGGAAAAGGTTTGCTTCTGATTTGATTTAAAATGGACATTTTTTCATATTTTCGTCGGTATAACCTAGTCTGCTCTTTGAGATTTTCTTTCTCGTACTCAGCACTTCCGCCCTGACCTTGGAAGACATGATCTGATTGGGGCTCTCCAACCCCTCTTCAGTGTGAAGAGCAGGCAGAGAGAACAAGGGAAGCATGAGAGGGCCGGAGGGCCGAACTGAATTGACTCTAACACAGAGAGGCCTCGCAGTTAAATTCCCTGCCCCCAGAGGGAACAAGGAGAGAGTCCCCCTGTTCCTCGCCTTTCACATCACCATCCTCCATTTCCAACACATCATTCTCCAACATTTCTGCCACCTTCATCATGATCTCACCATCGGTCATATCTTCCCACCTCCACCATTTTCTGCTCTCCGCAGAGAACACTCTTTCTGCAACAGCTTGGTCCCGCCCCACCTAAACCATCCCCTCTCCTGGTACATTCCCCTGCAACTGCAGGAGATGTAACACCTGTTCCTGCATTTCCTCCCTCACCTCCATCCCGCCACCCCAACAGCCTTTCGAGATGAGACAGAGATTCACATTCACCTCTTCCAACCTAGTCTACTGTATTCGGTGCTCCCGATGTGTCCTTGTGCATAGACCCGGCGACTGTTTTGCCGAACACTTGCTGACCATTTTAACCCCCCCCACTGTCCGTGTCAGGATGTGACTTGGAGGGGAACCTTGGTGGTGGTGGTCTCCAGCACCTGTAGCACCTCGTCCTCCCAAATGTCTCCAGGGGCTCAAGCATTTGCGAACATCGCCACTGTTATAACTCGACTTAAATGATAAATCATGCTCACCCTCCCAGAGCATTACAGACACACGGGCTCTGACTTACCCAAAGCTGCAGCCAGGAAATAGATGAAAACTATGCCTCCCCTCATGGTGGAAGTCATCAGTGTTTTCCTCCACCTCTCAACCCCTCTGTCCTCCTGTATGTAGCAGATCTCAACGGACTCAGTGAGGGCAGAGAGTGAGAGCTCCGTACGTTGCCACCAGCATCCCAGTGAGCCTCGACCAATGCCTGGGTCCAAGCAAGGAGACACTGTGCCCAACCCCTTCCCGGGGAACGGCGCTTGGTGAAGCTGCTAGTGACTGGATTTGAAATTAACAATCTTCACATGGAAATGATTATCCATCATCTATTATTGCAACCAGACGGTGTTGAGAGGTTAAACGGGGTGGAATTTGGCAATCTTGTATTCACTTGTCAAAACTTCACAAGTGTTCTGGTTTACAGCCTTTAACTCTCTCAGCCCCATGGATCCAATCATGGAAAAACAGCCGGATGCAAGGAGAAGGAACCTGTACAAAAATTCAAAAGAAGGCATGTCCTAGGGACTTTTCAACCAGTTATAACTAATTCAAACCATAATCACTGTTATAAATGTCATTATATATGTGAATTATAGATCATTCAGTGAAGTACACTACTATACACGGACCAAACGACCTCAATCCTCAAAGGAATGGGTGACGTTTCGGGTCAGTCTGAAGAAGGGTCTCGACCCGAAACGTCATCCATTCCTGCTGAGTTTCTCCAGCTTTTTGTCTACCTTTGATTTTTCCAGCATCTGCAGTTCTTTCTCCGCCATTCAATTATGGCTGATCTGTCTCTCCCACCTAACCCCATTCCCCTGTCTTCTCCCCATAACCTCTGACACCTGTACTAATCAAGAATCTATTTATCTCTGCCTTAACTATATCCACTGACTTTGCCTCCACAGCCTTCTGTGGCAAAGAATTCCACAGATTCACCACCCTGAGTACAGTACTATCAAATCTGGCTGATATATTACAGGAACAAACTTCCCCAAAGCAACTGCAATGAAATACATGAAAACAATTCCTCCCCTTCTTAGACCCCACTCCTCCAAAGAGGCAATGGCAGTCCGAGGGACCACGTAGTATAAAGTCCCAATATAGATCTCAATTTCAGTCATTTCAGTGCTTACTATCTCACTTGATAAATCATCACCTTTCTCAGTCGCCAGCAGTCGAAGCAGGTGTGAGCTTTTTTAATTAATTCCCCTGACACAGGGTGTGGATCTTGGATGAATGAATGAATGAATGAATGAATGAATGAATACTTTATTGTCACATGTGACGAGTCACAGTGAAATTCTTTGCTTGCGTACCCAAGGTATGCAAATAGTCGCCACATAAAGGGTGCTGACAAAGTTACAAAGTATCCTGGGTCAGGTCTACCTTTGTTCTCAAAGGTTCAAAGGTTTATTTATTGTCACATACACCATTGGTGTAGTGAAATTCGGGTTGCCATTGCAGCACACTAATAAGAATACAACACAACATTAAAGAAGAATTTAACATTAAACATAAAAACATTCCCCCACAATGGTTCCCACTGTGGGGGAACGCACAAAGTCCAGTCCTCATCCTTTTGTTCACCCATAGTCGGGGCCTATTGAGGCCTCCACAGTCGCCGCTACGGCGGCCCGATGTTTCAGGCCCTCTCGCCGGATGATGGTACTCCGGCGTCGGGAGAACCCTCTCAGCGGCTTGGAATACCTGGAACGGCCGCTTCCTCCCCGGAGACCGCGGCTCCCGAAGCCAACAGGCCGCGCTGGTCGGAGCTCCAAAACTGGTGATCTCGGCGAAAGATCCCAGGCTCCGCGGTGTTAAAGTCAGCGCCGCCGCCCGCAGCTGGCCGCTCCACAGACCCGCAACTCGGGGATGTTCCATCGGCGGACTCAGCATTCCGAAGCTCCAGCACGGCGACCCGGGCAAGGCATCGCCCGCTCCGTGATGGTGCTCCAGCGCTGTGCCGCTGCCGAAGCCGAGGTTCTGGCCGGTCCCGACAGGAAACGCCGCTCCAGTCCCGATGGTAGGCCGCGAGGAAGGGGCGAAGATGCGGCCCGGAGAAAAGCTGCCTCTCCGACCAGGTAGCGACTGAAAAATACAGTTTCCCTCTTACCCACCCCCCACATAAAAAGAATAGACCTCCAACAAAACACTTTTTAACGCGAAAAATAAAAAAAGGAATGAAAAGACGGACAGCTGCAGGCAGGGCAGCCATACCCAACTGGACGGCAGGTGACATGGGTGACATTTTGGGTCTACACCCTTCTTAAGACCAAGAGCTGATGACCAAGGAAAGGTGGAGCCCACAAAGCTCCATTGTTGGCTGTGGAGAAGGTGATAACGAAGAGATATGAACAGTGAAACCAGCAGGACAACTAGGATGGAGGAGGGACGGAGAGAGAGGGAATGCAAGGGTCACTTGAAATTACAGATATCAATACTCATACCGCTGGGTTGTAAGGTGCCCAAGCAAAATGTGAGGTGCTGTTCCTCCAATTTGCATGTGGCCTCACTCTGACAGTGGGAGGTCAGTATGGGTAGAGACTTCAAGGTCGGTATGGGAGTGGGAAGGGGAGTTAAAATGTTTGACCACATGTTGTTGAAAACTAAGGATTAGATGGGGTTCTGGGGAGAAATACCTCCAAATAGACCATCGGATAAGTGGGAAGTGTTGCATTTTTCAAGTCAAACCAAGACAGTGAACGGTGGGGCCCTGGGAAGTGTTGGAGCAGAGGTGATTTAGGAGGATGTACATAGTTCCCAGGATATGGGTAGACAGGGTGGTGAAGAAGGCTTTTGGCACATAGGCCTTCATTAGTCAGGGAATTGAGTATAGAAGTTGGGACATTATGTCACAGTTGTACAAGATGTTAGTGAGGCCACACTTGGAGTGTTGCATGCAGTTTTGGTCTTCCAGCTGTAAGAAAGATGCCATTAAACTGTAAAGGCTGCACGGAAGATTTTTTTCGAGATGTTGTGCCAGGGCTCTAGGGCATGAGCTATGTTGGACACACTAGATCTTCACTCCATACAATCAAGAAAGCTGAGGGGTGATCTTAGAGATCCGTATAAATTCATCAAGGGAATAGATTGGGCGAATGCACACAGTCTTTTTCCCATAGTAGGGGCATCAATAACTTGAGGGCATAGGTTTACGGTGAGAGAGGAAATATTTAATAGAAAATTTAATAGATTTAATAGAGTGGCAACTTTTTCACATAGAGGCTGGTGGGTATATGGAATGAGCAGCCAGAGAGTTAAAATAACAACATTTAGACAGGTAGATGGATAGAAAAGTTTTGAAGGATGTGGGCCAGCATGGATAAATAAGATTATCTTAGATGGGACATCTTGAACCCTTGGACTACCATTGCCTCTTTGGAGGAGTGGGGTCTAAGAAGGGGAAGAATTATTTTAATGTATTTCATCGCGATAAAATTATGTTGTTTATCTGGATTTTAGAAGGGACATTATGGTGCCACACATGAGGCTGTTAAAGAAGAGGAGAGCCCATGGGATTAGAAGGAAGATACTAGCATGGATAGAAGATTCGAAGAATGGCAGATGGCATCTTGCTTGGCATAGATGAGTGAGCTGAACGACCTGTTTCCATGCTGTACGGCTCTATGACTCTGTCTTCCTGAAGTGGTCATTCTGACTCTTGTTTTTGTACCTGGAGGATGGACTCTTCAGCGCAGCAGTGGTGCTGTCTGGGGAACTTACCCAAGCCTCTGGTGGATTGCGAACACACCATGTTCTCACGGTGAAATGATTAGACATGTTTCCGTTGAGAGAGAGAGAGAGATGATGGATAGAGTGAGCCCGACAAAATGAGTAGAATTGATCGGCTGCAGTGAGTTGATGGGGTTGGAACACATGTGAACGTGAGAACATAGGAGCGGGAGGAGGCCACTTGGCCCATCAAGCCTGCCCCGCCATACAAACTGATTATGGCTAAGTGATCGGGACGACAGGTGGTGCAATGGGACGACAGATGGCGCAATGGGCTAAGTGTTCGGCTGGCAACCGGAAGGTAGCCGGTTCGATTCCCGCTTTGGAGTGCATACACCTTTGCCTGCGTGTGAATGTGTGTGAATGTGTGTGAGTGATTGGTGGTGGTCGGATGGGCCGTAGGCGCAAATTAGCAGCCACGCTTCCGTCAGTCTGCCCCAGGGCAGCTGTGGCTACAGAAGTAGCTTACCACCACCGAGTGTGACTGAGGAGTGAATGAATAATGCGATGTAAAGCGCCTTGAGTATTAGAAAGGCGCTATATAAATCCCATCCATTATTATTATTATTATGGCTGATTTGTACCCGGTCCCAACTCCTCCCTTGTGCCAGTTCCACAGTGTCCTCACTCCCCCGATCTTTCGAAATGTTGACATCCTCAGGGGCACTGATGGAAGGGCCAGCCTGCAGTTTAGGGGATGGGATTGTCAGTGGAAATCTTAGATCCTTTGCTTTACCCACCACACCTTCAGAAGATATTAAGACAACACCGCTCTCAACTCCTCACATGGAGAGGTCCAACACAAGATCCAATATGGAATTCAGGAATTCTTTCCCTGGAACGTAATTAGAAATTTGTTCTAGTTATCTAATCGATGCACGATACCAATAGCGTGGCTGTCATTAATCAGAAGCTAAATTGGAAGGACAGGGAGAGATAGTAAAAGGGGAGAGGTGACGTAGAGTATATACACAGGAGCAAAAGGCCGGAATCTGTTCTGCGTAGTGTATGGATCCGTCTTGTGCTGAAACTAAATCTGTGGGCTTCACTCAATGATGTCAGATCGTTGCTGAAGGTTTGTTTACCATCGACAAGCCTCCTCCTGGGAACATTGACATCACTTTGGTAGCAGCTGAGACTGAATCATAGAGTTGGCTGAGGTGGTGTGGAATGTCTTTCAGATGTTGGTCGCCAATACAGCCACCTTGTCCAGGCCTCACATATGATCTCCTTTGCAGAAATGTATCCATGAGCCAAGGTATCTGTACAGCACAGGGAGAGGCCATTCAGCCATTGATCTCATGCCTGATCCCAGAACTAGAGGGGTGGGGTAAACAAGTCAGTCCCTTACCCCGTCCCACCACGCAAACCCTCCCAACAAGTTCCCTTAAGAGACATCCCATGGATCTGATTTGTATTTAATTGCTGGCTTTAACAGAGGTACAGGTAGGTAAGATTATTCTGCTGCCACCTTCTCTTAGTTCCAGATCATTACTTCCCACTGCATGAAAGTTATTCCTCACACCAGCACCCCAACCCCCCCCCCCCCCCCCCCCCCCATAAGTCTTACCGTAAACCTCATTCCTGTACTTTCAACTTGGGGCAACTAGTCTGTCTATGCTATCTAAACCTCACAATCTTCTCCAAACTAAGTCTGTCATCACTGGGACCATTCAGGTAACTGCTCTCTCTAGAATCCTCTTCTCCTTTACCTCCACTCGAGTATGGTAACCAGATCTGGACACAACACAATCCACCTATGGACTAACTAGGGTTTAAAAAAAAGACTCAGTATAACCCTTTCTGCTTCTGTAACACTTCAGGTGCAAGGTCCCACATTCTGCCATCTTCAATGGTCCATAAACATGAACCCACACTCAACAACTTTGGCATTATAGTCATACTGCCTCTTCCCATCTCTTCTGCCTAAATGCATAACATATCTATGTACCAAATTCCATCTACCTTGCCTGTCCTTTCCGCCAGCAAGTCACAGTTAATAGCCATCATGTGTGCCATTTACCTCTCCACTGAAGTTTGGTACCAATGGCTAATTCTGAATTATTCCAGTACTCAAGTCATTCACCAGAGAAAGCACTGATCCCACCACTAACCTTGGGAGAACAGCACAGTCTAACACCCCCAGTCTAAAAAAACACAACTAATTACCACAAATGGCTGTTTTCTGCCTTCCAGTCAATATTTTATCCATGTCGACACCGACCCTCCTACTACATGAGACTTGATTTTGTCAACCAGCATTTTATATGGTATTCTGTCAAATGCATCCTTAATGTCCAACAGGCAGATAATGTGGACAAAGGTGGATCAGTCTGAAGAAGGGTTTCGGCCCGAAACGTTGCCTATTTCCTTCGCTCCTTAGATGCTGCTGCACCCACTGAGTTTCTCCAGCACCTTTGTCTACATTCGATTTTCCATCTACAGTTCCTTCTTAAACAGGCAGTTAATGTGTTTCTTTTAATCTTCCCAGTTACTTCAGCAATACATTTAACTAGTTTACTCAAACATGATCTGCCTTTTATAAATCTACCCTGTCTCTCCCTAGTTAACCGAAACAACATTTTCTTAAGATTTGTATGGAATTGATCAACACAGTAATTTCCATTAGGTGATAGTTGTGTTCGATAAACCACCGGATTCAGACAACAGAGTTTGAATAACAAGGTATTTTATTACCTTACCAAATAGAGCGCATAGACTCATGTATCCCAAGTACATGGCAGAGCGAGTCGCCGGATCATATCTTGTTATTGGTCACCTGGCACCATTCGCGACACGGTCCAAGGCTGGGGCTCTCTCTCCTTTTGGAAGGACCGACACCATCCTTTGTGGCATTTCTTATCTGAAGCAGACCGTGCCGTACCCCCTCCCAGAGCCAATCATAAACCTCTTTGTGGTCCGCCAACGTATTGTGCTCAGCAAGCCCAGACGTTCCCAGGCATTGTGTGGGGACAGGTGCAAAAACATCCCCCACTAATCTTGGAAACATCTTGTGTTCAAGGGGTTTGGAATATTGAGCTGCTAATTCCATTTTAGCTGAAATTGTCTGTTTAACCCTTACAATACAGCGATTAGTTACTTCTGAAAATTATGGTCACAGTTGGTATTGTACACGAGATAGACTTTCAGCCAATATTCTAATTCAGAAGATCAGACAGTGCTGGCCCATTACTTACTAAACTGAGTTCCCAGGATTGGAGATCAATTCTAATATCGTAAATGTGTTCAAACCCATTTAAAGTTCCAGAGAGCATCTTCCTGTTCACACTACCATGATTGGTGTCTGTGATACTGGAGGATGAATAGTCAAGGTTTGGCTGTGATATCCTCCACGGTTAAGTATACACTCACGTACTTAATAGACACACAAAGAGTGGCCCAAGTTGGTTGGCCAGTGATCGTATTTTGAGTACATAACATAAGCCAAAGAACACAAAGAAGGAGAGAAGGAATTGGGTAGATTTTGAAAACCTTGCTTGAAGCCTGGACACTTGAGAATGTTGCCGGCTTAGTTTAATTTAGTTTGTTGTCACGTGAAAATATGTTGTTACGTGGGAGAGGGCAGGGACTGGTAACTTGGATAAAAGGGGTTGCACAGGCTAGATGCAGGAAGATTGTTCCCGATGTTGGGGAAGTCCAGGACAAGGGGTCACAGTTTAAGGATAAGGGGAAAATCTTTTAGGACCGAGATGAGCATAACATTTTTCACACAGAGAGTGGTGAATCTGTGGAATTCTCTGCCACAGAGGGTAGTTGAGGCCAGTTCATGGGCTATATTTAAGTTAGATGTGGCCCTTGTGGCTAAAGGGATCAGGGGGTATAGAGAGAAGGCAGGTACGGGATACTGAGTTGGATGATCAGCCATGATCATATTGAATGGCGGTGCAGGCTCGAAGGGCCGAATGGCCTACTCCTGCACCTATTTTCTATGTTTCTATGTAAAAGCCAATGAAGGAAGGGAAGTGGATTAGATGTCCTTTCCTCTGGAGAAACGTGGGGTTATGTGTTGAACAATTTTAAAATAAATGTAGATCACAATCTTTATAAAACTTATTTTTAAATATATCAATTTCTACAATTTCGGCATTGCAGGTATTTATTGCCCATCCCTAACTGCCCTTGGACTGAGAGACATGCTGGGCCTCTCACAATGATGGTTCTGGAGATACATTCAAGCCAGATTGGGTGAGGACAGCAGATTTCTTTCCTTGAAGGACATCTGTGAACCAACTGCCTTTTTAAGACTATCCCATCATTTTGTAGTTATTATTGCTCATTATTTTTTTTTAATGTCAAAATATTAACTGAATTTAAATTCCACAGCTGCTATTGCTGGGTTTGAATTCAGTTTGCCTGGAATTCTAGCCTGGCCACTTAACTATTGCATCATCAGTATTAAGGCTCATCTTGTCAACAAAGGCAACTGTACCTCAATGTTAGACACAAAAAGCTGAAGTAACTCGACCTGAAACATCACCCATTCCTTCTCTCCAGAGACGCTGTCTGACCCACTGAGCTACTCCAGCTTTTTGCGTCTATCTTCGGTTTAAACCAGCATCTTCAGTTCCTTCCTGAACAATAGAGAACGTCGCAAACACATGTGTTATGTGTCCATCTGTCGGCTTCATATTCCTCCTCACACTCTGTGTGACTTTGCCTGAGGTAATGGTCCCAATCATGGCCTGGTCTCTGTAGTAGGATATGACCAACATTTTTGCATGTCAGAGGCAAGAGTGGTAAAATGTGATTGTTTGCTTCCATGCATTCTTTTGTACTTATCATAGCTTTATCCCTTCCTTCGCCCTTCTGCCAGGGCCCTGCTCTTCCTCTCTCCAATGACCAGCCACTTTCCAGCACTGGAAACCATGCAGATATCTGGAGTGGGATTTGACCATGACCTCTCGGGGATAAACTGCTGCCAGGCCGACCTTCAACAGCAGCAGGAAGCTGGATATGACTGAGGACTGTCAGGGAGAGATACACACATGACACACCTCCCAGAACGTGGCCAGATAGACTTCACACGTACAACTATTTGAGACCTTTTGATATTTTGTAAAGAGCCTTGTTGTTATCCAAAAACAGTAAAGTTAGAAAATCTGATGTCATGACTTAGACCACTTCCCGTTGCACATAATTTACTGGGTTGGAGACTGTTTAGTGTTCATCCAAGAATAAGTCTGATTTATTGCTTGCATGCACCAGACACCAGATAGTGTGTGCATGTGCGAGTCCGAGGGTAATCGGAGAAGGGGATGAGGCAAACCTACAGCTCAGTGAGGATGGCATCTTATGGACCCGGGTTATTCAGTGGGAAATGTGCTGAGTGGAACTAAGTCACGCAAAGCAGAAAGTTTTGCAGTGACTTCATCTCAGGCAAGGTTACACTAGTGTTAGTGCTATGGCCAGCCAAGGAGCCATGGACCAGCGAGGGGGAAATTAACTATTTTTGTACCGCACTGCTCTGCGGAGATATCACACTGAATATACACGCACAAATGTTCTCTACAGGTATTAGCTGCATGTTTACTTCCATCCGCCTACTGCCTGTTCACTTTCATCATCTCTATTTTCATCTCTCTGATGCCGTGTGACATGTTGAGGATCTCCACCATTTCTGTTTTAATTTCCATTCCTTTTTTCTCTCAACCACTCAGCCAGCCGCTCGGGGTGGCAGAAGCTCCCAGTGAGCTGCAGCCACACCTCGCCGGTAGGCCTGGCTTACCTTACCTGACAATTTGTTGATTCAGAGAATAAACTTTTATGTCAGAATTTGACCGAGAATGCCTGTGAAAAAGGCATTGTCACAAGAAGACAAGAAAATGGGAGTGGGGGTAGGCCATTTGGCCACTCAAGTCTGCCCCACTATTCAATATGATTGTGGCTGATGGATACAAACCGCTGTCAGACAGGACGTGGCAGAGGTAAAGTGTGGGGACCACTCTGCCGTGATGTTCTTCCTCACATGGTCACTTTAGGACCATTGTGCCTTCATCTTTTGTGACATAACAGGCCAACGTTCCTTTTGGAGGCTTCACAACTGTGGTTGCCAGTCCCAGGGCAGTGCCTTGTTAAAGTTACTGTGAGAAAAAAACAAAAAACGACCCGTGGGAGGCTAAAGGGGAACACGCAAGGTTTATGTGCTGGGTGGAAGCTCCTCCTCTGGACGTGAGTCTCCATGGCATTGGTCAGCGGCCGGAAAAGAGAGTCGACACATATTGATGACACGACACCATGGATGATGGGGGTGGTCTTGAAGAAACGGGGCTATACACTGGGCGTCAACCTGGGAGAGGGCTCGTACGCCAAGGTCAAGTCTGCCTACTCGGAACGCCTCAAGGCCAACGTGGCCGTCAAAATCATCGACAGGAAGAAGGCGCCCGCCGACTTTCTGGAGAAGTTCCTGCCCAGGGAGCTGGAGATTCTGGCCATGCTCAACCACCGCTACATCGTCAAAACCTTCGAGATCTTCGAGACCTCCGACGGGAAGGTCTACATCATCATGGAGCTGGGCGTGCAGGGAGATCTGTTGGAGTTCATCAAGACCAGGGGTGCGCTGCCGGAGGAGGTATCGCGCAAGATGTTCCGGCAGCTCGCACTGGCCGTCAAGCACTGCCACGAACTCGAAGTGGTCCACCGGGATCTCAAGTGCGAGAACCTCCTCCTGGATAAGGACTTCAACGTCAAGCTCTCCGACTTCGGCTTCGCCAAGAGGTGCAGCACGGACGACCAGGGCAGGCCCTTGCTCAGCAAAACCTTCTGCGGCTCAGCCGCGTACGCGGCCCCGAGGTGCTCCAGGGGATCCCTTACCAACCCAAAGTCTACGACATTTGGAGCCTTGGGGTCATCCTCTTCATCATGGTGTGCGGGTCCATGCCGTACGACGACTCCAACATCAAGAGGATGCTGAGGATACAGAAGGAGCACAGGGTGGATTTCCCTCGGTCGAAAGGTTGTCCCCGCAGATTGCAAAGAGCTGATCTACCGCATGCTCCACCCGGACACCAGCAAGCGTCTCACCATCGACGAGGTGTTGGAGCACCCCTGGCTCTTCTCCCCCAAATCGAAAGAGGGCTCCAAAAAAGCGGACACGGCCTCGGAGAAGCACCACAAGAAGGAGGACAAGCACGAGGCCAAGAGCGACCCGAAGAAGGACCAGAAGTACGGGTGGGAGGTCGAACAGGGGCCACGAATGGGTGGACATGAAACACGAGGCCAAGCACGAGTGGATGAACATGAAGCGGGACAGGGCGGATGGCAAGCAGGAGGTCCAGGACGAGCAGGCCCAGCCCGAGAACAAGGAGGGGGCGAGGACGGAAGAATCGATGTACAAGCCCAAAGGAGGGGTGAAACCCGACAAGGAAGGGAGCAAGCACCCGTTACAGCAGGACAAGTCCAAAATAGAACCCGAAATGAGTGGCAAATTAGGGGAGCCGAGAATGGAGAAGAAAGCCAGCCGGAGAAGATCGAGAAGCCTGAGGCTGAATAACGACGACCACCCCGACGACAGCGAGGTTTACCCAGACCAGGAGAACTTCTTGGATGCGCAGAGCAAAGCGGAGCTGAAGAAAGTTAGTTCTAAAAGGTCAAAGTCTAATGAAAAGAAGGGCAAACATTCCAGCAAATCCCGAGGCTAGATGCAAGGGCTCGAAAATGTCAATGTACGGTAACGAAGGACAAGAACTTAAATGATAAGGCCACCCGAATCACTGCAATCTGTTTTTTTTGCTTACATAAAAATCTAATAAAGAAACAGGAAGAAAGTGATACAGATGTCAGGGGTTATAGAGTCATCATAGAGTGATACGGCGTGGAAACAGGCCCTTCGGCCCAACTTGCCCACACCGGCCAACATGTCCCAGCTACTCTGGTCCCACCTGCCTGCGCTTGGTCCATACCCCTCCAAATCCGCTCCACATTCCCTCCAAACCTGTCCCTATCCATGTACCTGTCTAAATGTTTCTTAAACATTGGGATAGTCCCAGCCTCAACTACCTCCTCTGGCAGCTTGTTCCATACACCCACCATCTTAGGTGGGAGAGATAGATCAGCCAGGATTGAATGGCAGGATGGGCCAAATGGCCTAATTCTGCTCCTACAACTTATTAATTTAATGATATTCTGAAAAATGGGATTGGGCACAGCAACGTGAGAGGTCAGAATGATCTCAAGTGGGATCTCAAACACTGCACTGTTGCTCCTACTCTCACTACACATTGGACTCGGCTTCCCACATAACTTGCACTTTCAAATGTAGACATGCTATTCTCTTGCTTTTTAAACCTTCCTTCTCCTGAGCAGAACTGTCCAAGGCAACACTTGTTCACATTTACCCTGCTTTGCTCCATTCCATTTCTCCCACTTCACTCCCACCTGTGATCCTCACGGAATAATCTACGGCCTAGTTTTTCTTTTCCTGGACTTGGATCCCAGAGGCAACCAGACCACAAGATGAGGTCACAGCAGGCCATACAGCCATATTAAGAGCCTGCTCTCCCATTTAATAGCACAGTTGATTTAACATTCCTCAAGTCCACTTTCCTCCCCTTTCTGTCTCCCTCCTGATTAAAATATCTCTATCTCACCCTTAAATGTACACAAGGATTCTGCCTCCACACAGCTCCATGTGGCAAGTAGTTACAAAGATTCAATAGCCCTTAGAATTCATCCCGATTTTAGTCTTAAATGTGACTAAGACTAGTTGTTCTAACCCTGTCTAGCCCCTAAGAATCAAATATGTTTCAATACGATTTTTCTAAATTCCACCGAGTACTGCCATTCCTGTTTAATATTTCTTCTGGGGTCAATTCCTCCCTCAGTTCATAAATTCTAGGAGCAGAATTGGCCGTTCCGCACAACAAGTCTACTCCGCCATTCAATCATGACATTTCCAGTCAACCCCATTCTCCTGCCTTCTCCCCATAACCCCTGACACCCTTACTAATCAAGAATGTGTCGATCTGCACCTTAAAAATACCCATGACTCGG
Source organism: Malacoraja senta (assembly GCA_038087875.1). Taxonomy (NCBI): domain Eukaryota; kingdom Metazoa; phylum Chordata; class Chondrichthyes; order Rajiformes; family Rajidae; genus Malacoraja; species Malacoraja senta. The sequence goes on along the minus strand of CM075980.1, from coordinate 11,953,710 downwards.
CCTCCACAGTTGACTGTGGCAATGAATTCCACTCAGTGGCAGGATCCTCCTAATGAACCTCTGAAACTTGCCGCTAATGAAATATCTTTCCTTAAATTGGGGGAACCAAAATTGCTCACTGTCATCTGGATGTGGTCTCGCTAGTACTTAGTACACTTGCAGTAGACTCCTCTTGAAATAAGGGCCAACATCCCCTAAACCTTCAAGGTTACCTGCTGCACATATGTTAGCCTTCTGTGCCTCACACACAAGAGCCTCCAATCCCTTTGTGCAGCAGTTTTCTAGTTTTTCCCCCATTTAGACTTTAGAGATAGTGCAGAAACAGGCCCATCAGTCCACCAATGCGCCAACCAGCGATCACCCTGTACATTAACACTACCCTACACATTAGGGACAATTTCCAATTTTTTTTACCAAAGCCAATTAACCGATAAACCCAAGATTGACACAAAAGGCTGGGGTAATGCAGCGGAACTGGCAGCATATCTGGAAAGAAGGAATGGGTCAGAGATGATGCCTGTCCGGCTGAGTTACTTCAGTGTTTTGTCTATCTTCGGCGTAAACCAGCATCTGCAGTTCCTTCCTACACATAAGCTACAAACCTGTACTACTTTGGAATATGGGAGGAAACCAGCGCACCCAGAGAAAACCCACGCAGTCACAGGGAGAACGTACAAACTCCGTACAGACAGCACCGGTAGTCAGGATGAAACTCAGGTCTCAGGCACTGTAAGACAGCAACTCTACCGCTGTGCCACTGAGCCACCCCTATTTAAATAATAGTTCTCTCGTTCTTCCTTCCAAAATAAGCAACTTCATATTTTCTCACATTATATTCCATTTGCCAACTTTTTGTCTGCTCAAAACCTATAAAGTCCTCTGTAAACGGTTTGCATCTTCCATACAACTTGTCTTCCTATCGATTGATAGGTGGTTCATAAATTTGACTACCATATATTAATTTCCTCAAAGTCTTTAATGTAACAACATTTGTGGCCCACTGATTAAAGGTTGCCACTAGAAAATGGCCCTCTTACCTGAACTCGATGCCTCCTGCCCCTCAGCCAATCCTCTATCCATGTTAAGATGTTAACTGCAACACTTCACTGCAAGCTCTTAACTTGCCACTGAACAATCTGTGAGGCACTGTGAGGCCAAATGCCTATGGAAGTCTATTTGCAATACATCTACAGTTGCCCACTATTCACTCTGGTCAAATCCGTCAAAAAAAATCCTCAAATTAATTTGTCACACACGATATCCCCTTCGTGAAGCTACATCGACTCTGCCTGAATAGATCATGATTTTTTTTCCAAATGTGTCACTGTCACTTTCTTGATAGTTGATTCTAACATTTTTATAACAGCAGATGTTAGGCTAATTATCCTATAGGGTTTACTCCCTTTTTGAATAAAATTACCACAGGACACGTTGTGTAGCATCCTAGAATGTGTGCCTTCTGGGCCAGGGGATTTGTGAGCCTTTAGTTCCCTTATTCTGCCTAATACTATATTTCCTGCGAGGGTAATGCTATTTAATTCCTCCCTGACATTGTTCAGTATTGATAGATTTTGTATTTTCTTCTACTGTATAGAGTGTTACAATATTTTTTATAGATAAAATATCTATACAACTCCTCTGCCACATCTTGGCTTCAAAACTTGCTAGGGCAAGGCTGTGTAAATGGATTCAGTACCAGTTGAAGAAATAGTAATGACTCTCAGAGAAATCTTTATTCAGTCTGGCCGATGCTTGGGTGAACTCAGCACCCCCAGAATATTTAACAATGTACAACATACAAATATAAAAAATAACACACACCCATTTGGTTTATATTAAAAAGGGGAATGCAAACAAGGGGTTGGGCTCCTGGCCTTTGAGCCTGTGCTCTGCCAACTGTTAGATCATTGACACAATTCCTCATAATGGCATCCTACCCCACATGCATTACGCATTTGCTTAACAACATTTCTTAATCTGAGCTTAAACAAATGACAGGCCTAGCACGAATTGTGGTTTACAGAATAATCAAGATTTCAGTCCGTTTTTGCATGTAGACCTGCTTCCGAACTTCACTCTTGAGAGACCAGGCTCCAATACTGAAACTGTGCCCCACAATGAGAAAGTTTCTCACAACCGACCTAGAGATTTCTTTAATACAACTTTGTCCAAACACCTCTTCACCTTAATTCCAGTGAATACATTGTGTAACTTTCCTTGTAATTTTCCATCCTTGAGAAAGAATAAGCAGTGTGATGTGACTTTTGAACCTAAACATTTCTTTACGATTTAGGTCCTATCATACAATTTGTCTGCCGTGACCATTTGTCATGACTGACCTAGAACAACTCGCCACATTGTGTCCCTATCTGTGTGGACCGTTACTTCTAACTTGCTATCGACATCTTGTCCGGTACTCTCAATTTTTCTTTCACTGATGACAGGGCATGAACTGAATACCCCAAATTCCTCTGTGTAGGAAAGAACTGCAGGTGCTGGTTTAAATCGAAGGTAGACGCAAAATGCTGAATTAACTATAGGCAGCATCTCTGGAGAGAAGGAATGGGTGACGTTTCGGGTCGAGTCTGAAGAAGGGTCTCGACCCGAAACATCATCCATTCCTTCTTCCCAGAGATGCTGCCTGTCCCGCTGAGTTACTCCAGCATTTTGTGTCTACCCCAATCCCTCTTTTTTATTAGGACAAATGAAAACATCGTGTGGCAGATGATCAGGACAAGATAATGCTTAATCTCAAACAAAGATATCCATATTCATTTTGACCAGTGTGGGGTAATGGATTGAGGAAAGAACAAGCAGAAGCCATAAATGGCACCTTATGCTGGGACCTTGAATGCAATTCCACAGATAGTGGATGGGAAGACAGGTAAAATTTGGCATTTGGCTCACTCATTAGTAACTACGTCATTACATGTGGGCCTGTGGGTCTATGTACTCAAGGTCACCCATGTACTACTGTTCGAGTGGAGCTGAGAACACCAGGGATCAGGGGTAGGTGGAGATAGGGGATTAGGATCAGGAGAATCTAGAATTTGGGCTGGCTTTGCAGCCAGTGCCAGGCTGCTTGAACATTTCAGTTTGTTTGACAAGCTGCAAGTTAACAAGAAAAAAACACCAAGTGCTGGAGTAATTCAGTGGGTCAGGCAGCATTTTTGGAGAACATGATGTTTCGGGTTGGGACATTTCCTGAGCTCCCTTTAAACTCACCGGGCTGAGCTTCCCAAGCTCCCTTTAAACTTATCAGGGCTCAGCTTCCCGTTCTCTTAAACTCTGAATTTATTGGAAAATGTATTATACAACTTGTAACATATAAAAAGAAGTAATATCCAGCAACAAAGTTCCAAGGGTAACAGATTATCGTAGTTCTACTGCATGTAGATAGTGATGTGAAGCAAAAAGGGAACAGGCCTTTATTGCGAGAAAGATCTGGGATTCATGCTTTAAATCTACTTGTTCAAAGAACTGCTCTATGCCAGCTAAAGAACTAGACGGTTCGGACCTTACACAGATACATGATAGGAAAACTGAGGTGTCTGTAAAAAGGTGCCTGGACTGAAGAACTTTAGTTGTGAAGAATGAGCGATTCGAATGGTATCGCTTCCTTTCGAAGAGAGGAGGTGAAGGTATAATTTAACTGCAATGTATCAAATTAAAGGACAGAGAGAACATTTCCAAGGCAAAGAGAAAAGTAAGTGGGGGCATAACGGGCTCAGAAGGAAGTTGAGTCTAATGGGTGGTGAAGGCTATGAACTCCAGCCCATTGTGCTGGGAAAGAGGAATTAGCTGATCTTTCACCCAGCATAACTATGGCACACTGAACCTTCAGCGACATAACATGCCGTTATGATTCCTCTGACAGGTGTCAGAGGTTAAGGGGAGAAGGCAGGAGAATGGGGTTAGGAGGGAGAGATAGATCAGCCATGATTGAATGGCGAAGTAGACTTGATGGGCCGAATGGCCTAATTCCTATTCCTTCTGACCTTATGATTTAAAGCAGTGGTTTGAGTGGGGACATGATGTCTCTAGGTTACAGATGCAACAGTAAATGAGCAGATGCAGGAGCAGGGATAGTGCAGCTAGTTTCCATTTGGAAATATTACAATGCTCAAAGTCAATACAAAAAACTGGCACATGGTTCTTTTTAACCAGAGGTCATTTCCACAATAAATGTCAGGCAGAGAACGCAACTATTTGGAATAGCGGAATGTCCACAACTCAAAGGGGGCTTGTGAGAGAATGCACTATTTGAGGTGTGTGTGCGTGTGTGCGTGTGTGTGTGTGTGTGTGTGTGTGTGTGTGTGTGTGTGTGTGTGTTGTGTGTTGTGTATCTGTTTACGTATCAATAAGAGGGTAAGATATAAAAAAGGACACAATTTGGATAAAGTGGTGGAAGGGGCAGCCCATGGGAGGTCAATAGAAGGGAATGGCCAGAACAAGAGAGGAAATGGTCGAGAGATAGGGCCCAACCCAGAAGTGAGTGTACACGAAAACACTGCTCTCTGTTGATGGAAGAAACAAGGAAGCATACAGAGGGGGGCTGGGGAATGTGGAAAGGGCAAAGCCCAGTGAGGGCATGAGAGAAAAGATACACTGCATGGAGCTACAAAGGGCACCAGTGCACAACAAGGGGGCACTGATGGTATGATGGATGAGGGAGAGTTTAGACAAGCGAGTGAATGAGAACAAGCAGTAGCCACTGAACACTGGGACTAACTGCAGATGGTTGCTTGAGGAACACGAGGAGGAGTGGGTGAAGAGCCCATATTAGTGTTCAGTGAGGCCAGGGGTGGGGGAGAAACTAACTCACATGCTGCTGAATATCACTAACAGGGGTAGACGTTCCTTTGACATGGGGGCCAGGCTGAACCCCGAACCAACCACATCTTCACAATAAAACCACCAAACCATGTTGCCGTCTCCGCCACGTTAACAGAGGTGGGCATATGATACATGAGCACTGAAAAGGTTCATAAATAAAAAATAATGTTTCCAAGAGTGCTGGAGGAATGCTGTTGCGACCTAAACAGAATCAGGCAGCGAGACGCTGAGATGGTCAACCATTGCTAACACGGGTAGATCGCAAGGATCAAGAGGTTTAACAGTTAGCTTGTGCCTGAATCTATAACGCCCATGTCGATTGTGCCATGTCCGATCTGGGAAAGTTGCAAACAAAGAGTACGGTTAAAGTTTCACTCGGCAGTCGACGAATGAGAAATCGTCCTTCATTGTTAAATACTGCTGTATGTTTCCCGTGTCCACACTTTGGGGCAGAAGAGCAAGGAGATGCACAAGTCCAGCACTAGAAGAAGTCTGATGCCTTCTTTCTCTTGGGCAGCTGCAGCAGGTCGTCAGTGATGGAGGTGGGGTCCTGGCTGCCAGGTGTCCGAGTAGCAGTGAGCTCGTTAGGGGTAACGCCAGCGCTCGGCGTTTTGCACGGGGTCCCTTTGTGTGCCGGGGAGGGCGTGTAACTGGCACGCAGAGCTTTGTCCGTGTATTTGCTGGAGGTCCGGTTGACGAGACGCTGCAGGGCTGGGGACATCACAGGGCTGATACTGTGTGGTGAGAGACTGTGAAGGAGAAACAAATGGGTTCATGGAACAGCGAAAGGATGACCTAACTTCTGAACTCTAGGAGGAGTCATGTCAGAGTGCCAGTGATTCCTCCTAACTATTCCACGCCATACATTAATCTCCTGCACAATAGCATCTGACACCCCAGACCACCTGCACTCCCTGCCACCAGAAGGCTTGCACCTTCCCTTCCTCAGAAGCCAGCCCAACCTCACTTTACCACCCCACATCAGGGACCAGTCTAGTGAAGGGATAAAACTCCCCAATATTAGTTCCTCATCCAACACTCTTTCCCCATTGAAAGCAAAATAGGACCCTCATTGCAGCTCCTCGCTGACATCATAATTCCTGGCTACAAGGCCTGGGCTGCAGCCCCAGCCGCGCGGCCCAGCCCCGTCTCCAGGGAGGGACAATCTCAAGTGGCTGCACTCACCTGACCAGACTCTCGGTTGCTTTCCTCAAAGCTTCCTGCTTCTTGGTTCTGTTTTTGGCCGCAACCTCAGTGACCATTTTCAGTCCCAATCTTTCCCTCCTGCCCGGTTCCAGAATCTGTTGCAAGATGAAATAAATCAGGTGTGTGGGAAATTCACAAGCAAGTTTCTTAACTACACAATGGGGTGGGAGATTGCAACCTTCACGTGGTCCACCCTGTTTCGACTAATGCAATCAACCCGACGTGCACAAACAAATAGATCAAACAGAACAAGTTGACCTACAACTTTAGGCTGTGCACGCCATATGCAAGAAGAAGACTACACAACAAAGCGCGAGAGCTGCTGGAGGAACTCAGCGGGTCAGGTAGCATCTGCGGAGAAATGGTCAGCCGTGGTTTTGGGTCGAGACTCGAAAGAATACAAGGGAAGTAGACGGTATATACTTCGACTGAAAGACTACAAGGAAAGTAGTCAGTATACAGGTCAAATGTTTATTTCCCTTCCTGACCAGCGAGTTCCTCCAAATACACTTTTTTTTTTTGCTCCAGATTCCAGCCGTTGCCGTCTCTTGTGCCTCTGTCATAACAATACCGTTGGCCAATCTCAGCACCCAATGAAATGAGGGGGTGTATTTCTGCGGGCAGATCTGTTCTCTGCCATAACCCATTTCAATTGTTATTGTGCATCTAGACTTCCACTGTCCGTCGCAATATGGGGCAAGGAGAGACATGCAGCCTCGGTTATGCTAAACAACATTGCCACATCCTAACAGTTCCCTTGTCACTCACATTATCCAAGATGCCACTACAACCGAGCCCCTTCCCGCACTCCCCTTCCTGCAGCATTCCGACACACTTTTCTCCTCAAACTTCCTGCCATGATTTTAAATGTTACTTCCAGCAGGACTCAAGGTGAAGGGAGCATTTAAAGGCTCACCACCACCATTGGAGATGGCAGCAAATTGCTGGCCTTCCCAGTGTTTCCCCATCCCAGTTTATAAAAAGTCTTGCCTTTCCTTTCCATACAGACCATTCATAAGGTCTCTTGGTGGCGGGAGGGCATTATAAAGATTGGAAGGATGTGGCAGGTTGGCAGACCTGTTCCCGAACTTGCATCTCTCTACCTTTAAGCTCCTCTCCCCACTCAGGTCCTGCTCCTTGTACCTTGTCATGTTAATATGCCAATGACCTCGTTTTTCCTGCGCTACTTGACTTTGCTAATATCCTGGCAATTTTTCAGGTATAGTCACGATCTCCTTCAAATCTCTTTCGAAGAGCACTCACTCCATCCTTGCAAATTACTACCCTATCTCTAACAACCATTTTCTTCAATGGCCTTGAATGCACAGTAGCTTCCCAAAACCATTGAAATCCTTCAGTGCCCCACTCCTGTTAATGTTTCAAAATGGTTTTGGTGAAAGCCAAAGGAAATACCCTTTAGGATTACGTTGCAAGTGATCCTTTTGAAATGCAATCTTCATTATAATCCACCTGAACCAGCACTTAAACAAAGCACTTCTTATCCATTCAATGGACAGGGCAGATGCACTGAGTCTTTTACCCAGAGGAGAGGAATCAAGAACCAAAGGTCATAGGTCTAAAGTTAGAGGGGAAAGATTTAATAGGAACCCGAGGGGCAACTTTTTTTTTTACACAGAGGGTGGCGGGTATATGGAACGAGCTGCCAGAGGAGGTAGTTGAGGCAGGTACTATAACAACATTTTAAAATGACATTTGGACAGGCACATGGATATGAAAGGTTTAGCAGGGCATGGGGCAAATGGAACTAGCGTAGATGGGGCATTCATTTTTCTGAGGAATTGTGAACAGAACATTGTGCAATCATTAGCAAAAATCCCCTTTTCAGACGTTATGACGGAAGAAAGATTATTGAAGCAGCTAAAATGGTCGGGCAAAGGACACACCCCTGAGAAACTCCTGCAATGGTAGCTAGGGTGGCAATGATTAATCTACAATCTTACCACTTTGCATGAGATATGATTCCAACTAGTGGACGGTTTCTTATGATTCCCATTGCATAAGCTGTCTTACAGTTGTCTTACAGTTGTTAGTGTAAGAACCAGTGGGGTTGAAATCTGAACTTAGTCACTAATGCTATGCACATTACATAAGTCTCTCCCAAATTTCAAAACCAACTGCAATTTGCAGCCATTTTTACTTTGCATTGTCAGCACCAGTGACCAAGGATAATGCTCTAAGTTACCCATTGCTTCCAATTTTTGAATTCTTATTCCAGTTTTCAACTCTCTCCGTGGCTTCTCAGTCCCCATTAGTCTCCGTAATTTCTTCTTATTCCACAAATGTGCGATACTTATATTCTGGATCCCTGATCATTTCTAAATGTAATCCATCCACCGCTGACATGCATGCCCTTGGTTTCCAATGTTTCAAACTCTGGAGATTCCTCTCTTAAAACTTGTTCCATTCACACCTACCAGTTTGTTCTAAAATCTTCTTGTGTGTCTTGCAGTTAGTTTTTGTGAAGCACCTTGGAACAGGTAAGGCTACATAAATAGTTGTTCTTGTCACTGGCATTTTAGAGATCCTATAATTCACTCTGCACCCCACAACTCAACATGGAGCAGGATGTACAGGCAACAAGGGGAAACAGGATCTGAACATGTTGAAATGTTGATTGACCACAGAAATGTAAAGAAAGGTTTGTATATGCAAGGACTGCCTTTCTCGGGTGCATCATTACTGTACCTTAAATGAAGGTCCCCCTGGCGTCCTATCCACTTGGGGGCTTTCTGTGCCGCTCAAATGTAATGGAGTCCCATCAATCTCACCCCACGTCATCATCGGTGAGCCATTCACACCTGGGGAGAGGGGGCACAAGCTCCAATCAATGACAGGTTCTGAAACAAGTGCACTACCCTCCCTTTAGACTTTAAAGATAGAGCATGGAAACAGGCCCTTCAGCCCACGCCGACCAGCAATCACCCCATACACTACTATCCTACACACTCGGGACAATTTACAGCAGCCAATTAACCTATAAACACGCACGTCTTTGGGATGAGGGAGGAAACCGGAACAGCTGGAGTATACCCATGCGGTCACAAGGAGAAGGTACAAACACCGTACAGACAGCGCCTGTAATCAGGATCGAACCCAGGTCTCTGGCGTTGTAAGGCAGCAACGCTACTGCTTCCGACAATACAAACCCAGGCAGCCTAAGTTCCACACGTATTAGAATCGGAGCAGTGGAGATAATCCTCAGTCTAAAGTGCTGAATGCACAACGTGACAACAATTGCATGTTTGTTCTGCTTCCAAAATAGGGCTCAGATTTCAGAAGCTGAGTGGGACACATAATCAGTTTTATTTACATGTTTAGTGCAGCCAACCGAGTTGCATCTCCAGTTTAGAGAATCATGGAAATCTCCAGGACATAACAAGCCTATTGAAGCCACTGCTTCTGCACGGGCTGAAATCCAGCTAACCCAACCTCATCCCACATTCCAGTTCTTGATCCATAGATTACAGCGGTTCAGTTTCTTTTGAAACAGAATTCCGTGCCTCTCCCTTCTTTTCAGAATGGGTTCCCTGACCCTCACAGGGAAAGTAATTCTTTAATTTCTCTCTATTCTACTACAAATCTATGGCACTCAATTAATTCACCTTGCAGCTGCCCATTGCAACGAAAACAATTCCCATTTAAATCTCGTGATTATCTACATTCAAAGGTGCCAAATCCCTTAATATTTCCTCTCCAAAGTTTACCAAATCCCATATTTCACACTCAGCTACGATGTTAGAAGCACCAACCCTGCCTTCACTGAGACAAATGCAAGGGGGGAAAAAGGAACACATTCAAACACATTTGATCTCTACAAAAGGTCGCTTTGGTCTCCAAAAGGCAAAACAATTATTTCCTGCTATTCTTCATGACTTAAAGCTATTTTTTACTTTTCTACGATTTTACCGCAGGGGGTACTGGACTCAGGGGTCGAAGGGCCTGTTTCTGCACTGTATCTCTAAACTAAATGACTGGAAACCTGCTAGAGTATACTTCTGAGTGAGTATACTTCTGAGCCTTGGGGATGTATATCCTTAGGATGCTGACACCTACTGCAAAGTTAGAAGGGTGCTGTTTTCCACCACTGATCACAATGGCCCTTTCACGTGAGTAAATCAAAGGACTCAATCACGTAATACAGACAGACATTACCGCGGGTGCATCGACTCTCCAAAGGTCTGCTGAGAAACTGAATGTTCTGTAGTGCTGTAGGAGAACCAGGAAATTTTCCAGTGTATTGTGTTAATATTTATTTCTCAAATCACACTATAAAGTGAGTTAAGTGGTCAATTATTTACATGCTTTTTGAGTTGTTCGGGCCTGCAATAGAATCAGAATCTCTTCCAATCATGCTCTCCTACCTATCCAGTCATTGTTTCTGGACAGTGACACAAGAATATCTGTACAAGATGATTAAAACAAACGGTGCCTCTTGCCTGGAGCAGGAGAAGGAGTCTTCACATAGCCATAGCCATTCACTTTGGGCGTGTCCTGCGGGATCAACTCCTTCCCATCAGGCCCTACTTTGCCCTGTTTAAACTGAAAAACACACAAAAGACAACATGAGTGCATACAATCATTTTGGATGCAGAATTAGCTTCAAGGATGGTGGAGGGTTGTATTTCAGACCGGAGGCCTGTGACTGGTGGTGTGCCCGAGGGATTAGTGCTGGGGCCTTTTAGTGGTTTATATCAACGTTTTGGATGAGAATGTACAAGGCATGATTAGAAAGTTTGTGGATGACACTAAAGTGGGTGGTATCGTAGATAGCGAAGATGGCTATCAAAAATTACTGCAGTCTCTTAATCTGTTAGGCAAAGTGGGCTGGGGAATGGCTAATGGGGTTTAATGCAGATAAATGCGGTGTTGCATTTTGATAACTCAACCCAGGACCTTCATGGTGAATGATAGGGCCCTGGAGTGTGTTGTAGAGCAGAGGGATCTAAGGACACATGTACATAGTCCCTGAAAGTGGCATCACAGGTAGATAGGGTGGTAAAGAAGGCTTTCGGTACATTGGCCTTCATCAGTCAGAGTATTGAGCATAGAAGTTGGGATGTTATGTTACAATCGTACAAGATGTCAATGAGGTCACACTTGGAGTACTGTGTCCAGTTCTGGTCACCCTGCCATAGGATTCAGCTGGAAAAAGTTATGAGGATGTTGCCAGGACTTGAAGGGCTGAGCTACAGGGAGCAGGTGGGTAGGCTAGCACTTTATTCCTTGGAGCGCAGGAGGCTGAGGGGTGATCTTATGTAGATGTACAAAATCATGAGGGAGATAAATAGGGTGAATGAGTCTTTCACCACAGACTAGGGGAATCAAGAACCAAAGGACATAAGTTTAAGGTGAGAGGGGAAAGATTTAATAAAGAGTGCCCAGTGATATAACCACCTGCAAGAAATCACTATCTTACCCCTCCTGTGATGAAGCTTGACTAGTTCGTGGGACTGCTCCTCAGAAATGTAGACCATTGTCTTTGTTTTTGTTGACTGCATGATCAATTGGAAAAAGAGCAACTTTGCCATGCTTGGGTCAATTCAAGGTGATGCAACCGGTTTTAAACTTTTCCCAGTTATAATAAGAGCAAATGGCATGTTGGGTCATTTCAGAATACAGTTGGGAGTCCACCATATTGGTGGTCTGAAGTTGTAAATGGACAAGACCGAGGAAAGACTACGAAAGCCATTAGAAAACCAGCTTATTCAATATTCAAATTAGTTGTTTTATGTAAAAAAAACATATTAGTCATGGAAACATAGAAAATAGGTGCAGAGGCCATTCGGCCCTTCGAGCCAGCACCGCCATTCATTGCGATGATGGCTGATTGTCCCCAATCAATAACCCGTGCCTGCCTTCTCCCCATATCCCTTGATTCCACTAGCCCCTAGAGCTCTATCTAACTCTCTCTTAAATCCATCCAGTGATTTGGCCTCCAGTCACATTTTAAATTCCACAGCTACCATCTAACTCATCTCTGAACTATTAGTGAAGGGCTTTGGAAAGTAAAAAAAAAAAATTGGGGGAAATTCAGCAAGTCATGAAGCATCTTAAAGAGAAACAGAGTTAACAATTCAGGTCAAAAACCCTTTGTGTGGCTCAGGGGTCTGATAACTTGACCACTGTACCATGAGGCTGATGATTCAATTCACTGCTACACAAAGCTATTGAGCGGGGAATGTTGAAGGCTGGAAAGGAGAGGTGCTCAGAGAAGCACCACAAGAAGGCTGGGAGCCTTGGTGCTTAGGCTGTTTGGGAATAGAGAATGCAGGGGTTCTGAGAGATGACAGCAAGGAGGAGCAAGCCTGAACACTGAATGCATGTAACGTGATGGCAAGAAGAACAGAGGGAGCCAAGTGTCTACCCGAGCCAGCTGTGTAACCCCAGAGAGGAGGTGTGAAGGAGATCCAGTTTCATGTACCTGTGCATTGAGAGCTGCCGCTTGCTGCAGCTGTGATTTGCTCAGCGTTCGACTGAAAGGGTCACACTGGAAGCGGGTATTTTTGTGAATCACCTCACGGGGTTTCTTGAAGAGATCATCATCTTTCACTCCTACAAAAAAAGAGAAAGTTAGAGAACCAGTTGAATGGAGGGAATATAGAAGCAGTTCTGGGGGACTGGAATGATGACCATGGAGAGACTTTTTAGCAAAGCAGATAGGCAACTGATTGGCAATTGTACACATTTGTTTCTTTGCTCCTTCAGATAGGGATTAAGCCAAGAGGTATCAAATATTACGTAACAAATACCTTTAATAAAGTAATCAGATAAAATATAGAAAGAACAAAACCATTAGAATTTGTGACAAAAGGAGAGGGGCGGGAGATTGCAACCTTCACGTGGTCCACCCTGTTTCGACGAATGCAATCAACTTGGCGTGCACAAACAGAAGATCAAACAGAACAAGCTGTCTTACACCTTTACGCTGTGCACTCCATACGCAAGAAGAAGAACAAAAGGAGAGGCTGGAGGCAAAAGCAGCTGAAGCACACTGGTGCAGTTGGAAGCCATGCCACTCCACAGCCCGAGCAACTCGGATGCTCCAGTTTGCTTCCAAATCCCAAAGATGGTAGATTTTGTTTGTTGGTAGATTAATTACTTACTGTAAATTTTGTCCAGTGTAGGTGGATTGTAGGAAAATCATGGACATGTTCAGGAATAAAATTGATGGGAATGTTAAGACAGTTTGGAAAAGAATGGATGGAAGTGATGTGACACTAATTAAGGAAAACATTGCAATGGTTGGGAGAAAAATAAGCCAAATAGTACCTGGGCTTTATGTCTACGGTACAAAACCAACAAAACGTTTTTTTAAATCTCCATTAAACTGGGATCTGACTAGTAATTTGTCTGCGCTTTCAGGAAAGCACTGTAGAAAACATGTGAATGCATGGGAAAGTGAAGAGTGACTGGACTGGTTCCAGTAACAATGAGCATCAGTTACGTGACAGTATGTGGAGGTGGAGTTAGCTTGGTAAACCTGAGAGGAGATTAGATAAGTGTTCAAAGTCAAAAATCGTTCCAGTTGACAGGAAGTTGGAGAAGGCGAGGGCCACGGTTAAGTGTTTGGTGATAGATTTGAGGGCAAGGTAAATTTTTTTTGAAATGTGCCGGGTTTTTTCCTTTTATTAATATTCATTTATAAAATGTAAAAACATTGGCACAGACAAAATTTACAACCTATTTCAAATAACCTTTGAATCAAGTGATTCAAAGAGCAGTTAATATTAACTTTATTGTTTTGGGCCTGCAGGGGCATGGAATTAGTGCAGGTAAGGATGGCAGATTTACTGAACAATTAGAAGACCGGATGGGTTTTTACTATAATCCAATGATTTCACAGTTATCTTTGCTAATTAATTCTTATACCACCCCTCTCCACACCTCGGGTGGACTAGGAGGAGGACTGGACATTTTGGTGCCTTTCCCTCACAGTGGAGAGTGTCGACTCTGCTGTGGGGGGATGTTTGCGTTGAATCTCTAATAGTGTGTCGTGTCTTTTTTTTCTACCTATCTTTTTTTATTTATTTGGATAATTTTCTCTGTAAAGCACTTTGGCTCAGTGATTGTATTGATTGAAAGTGCTATATAAATAAAGTTACTACTACTACTACTACTACTACTACTACTTATTCCAGATATTTCAGAGCTTCAAGTTAAATTCCCCACATTCATAATGGAATTCTGAATCCTGTATTTAACCCACACAAGGTGAGGACTTAAACTCCAGGACAGAAGTCCTACTACACACATAACCTGCCCAAAACTAGTGGTGTGCCCCAAGACCCGGTGCTGGGACCTCAGTTATTTATAATATATATTAACGATTTAGACGAGGGAAATTAAATGTGACATCTCTAAGTTTGCGGATGACACAAAGCTGGGTGGCAGTGTGAGTTGCGATGAGGATGCTATGAGGCTGTAGGGTGATTTGGATAGGTTGGGTGAGTGGGCAGATGCATGGCAGATGCAGCATAATATGGATAAATGTGAGGTTATCAACTTTGGTGGCGAGAACAGGAAGGCAGATTATATCTGAATGGTTTAAGAAGAAACTGCAGATGCGGGAAAATCGAAGGTAGACAAAAGTGCTGGAGAAACTCAGCGGGTGCAGCAGCATCTATGGAGCGAAGGAAAAGGCAACATTTCGGACCGAAACCCTTCTTCAGACTGAATGTGTCAGATTAGGAAAAGGCGAGGTGCAACGAGACCTGGGTGTGCTTGTATATCAGTCACTGAAAGTAAGCATGCAGGTACAGCAGGCAGTGAAGAAAGCTAATGGCATGTTGGCCTTCATTGTGAGAGGATTTGAGTTTAGGAGTAAGGAGGTCCTACTGCAGTTGTACAGGACCCTGGTGAGACCACATCTGGAGTATTGTGTGTAATTTTGGTCTCCTAATTTGAGGAAGGACATTATTGCTATTGAGGACAGCGTAGGTTCACCAGGTTAATTCCCGGGATGGCGGGACTGACATATGATGAAAGAATGGGTCGACTGGGCTTGTATTCACTGGAATTTAGAAGGATGAGAGGCATCCTTAAAGGATTGGACAGGCACGATGCAGGAAAAATGGTCCTGATGTTGGGGGAGTCCAGAACCAGGGGTCACTGTTTAAGAATTTAGGACAGGTGAGGAAAAATGTCTTCACCTAGAGAGTTGTGAATCTGTGGAATTCTCTGCCACAGAAGGTAGTGGAGGCCAATTCATTGGATGTTTTCAAGAGAGTTAGATTTAGCTGTTAGGGCTAAAGGTATCAAGGGATATAGGGAAAAAGCAGGAATGGGATACTGATTTTAGATGATCAGCCATGATCATATTGAATGGCGGTGCTGGTTCGAAGGGCCGAATGGCCTACTCTTGCACCTATTTTTCTACGTTACGTTTCTAAAACATTTGATAGCAGGAGCTGGAACCCACACTCAGATTGAAGCAATTCATTTATGGATAATACCTCAGGTGTTGCAGTGAAATAATTGGAAGCCTGTGAGCAGGAAGACTCAGATTTCTCTCACTTAACAACCCTTTATTGTTTGTAGCACGAGATATGTTCCAACTAATTTTGGCCTCCATGTAAAAATGGAAATCTCCCTATTGAGCAACAATCCATTTCCAGAAACAAATTTACTAAAATCATCGGACATAAACGTTCCTTCTATTATTCTGGACTATTATCAAAATCAGGCGACAAGGTTAAGGAAACCTATTGCCAATACTCACCAATAAATTCTACTCGGAGGCTAAATGCATAGCTTTCATTATTGCCATTGTATTTTATAGACATCTAATATTCACATGAAAATATTAGACATCTAATATTCACATGGATAACGAGGTACTGACACGATTCTAGCATCTGGAAAATTCTTAACCTGGCAATATCAAAAGATGGCGGTCTTACCAGCAGGAGCAGGTGGTCACCAATCTGGGCAGAACGGTGGTGCAGTGGTAGAGTTGCTGCCTTACAGCGTCAGAGACCCGTGTTTGATCCTGACCATGGGTGCTTGCCTGTACGGAGTTTGTACGTTCTCCCTGTGACCTTTGTGGGTTTTCTCTGGGATCTCTGGTTTCTTCCCACACTCCAAAGACGTGGAGGTTTGTAGGTTAATTGGCTTGGTATAATTGTAAGTTGTCCCTCGTGTGTAGGATAGCGTTAGTGTGCGGGGTTTGCTGGTTGGCGCGGACTTGGTGGGCCGAAGGGCCCGTTTCCACGCTGTATCTCTAAACTAGACTAAATCTAGGCCCTTCTTTCTGTTTCATTGTAAGCAAGATTAACATAGACTTTGTAGCCATTTCCAGGCAAACTACAGGACTGACGACATACAAAGATTTGGATCAGTGGAGAATGATCATGTCATTCCATGGCACTCACTCCAAATATGTCCACATTTTTAACAATTCTTCGAAAATCTCTTTGAAGACCTATGTGTGACATAACCTCGCCCCTCTTTCTTACCCCAGTGTTGGCAGTGACAGGGCACAGGCTGTAGGTGACAGTGAGCATATGATCCAGCTGGTACCAATACCCAAATTATAAAGAGACTGGGCTCAGCTCAGAGAATTTAAATAGGATTATTCATCCACTGCTTACCTTCTGGGTAATACATCAGACTGTTCTTGGCTTTATACCTCCAGGTTTTTATTCCTGCTCTTCTATCCTCAATGGCCAGGTCGTCAGGTGATGGTAGCGCCAACATTTCTTCATGGCCCTGCAATGAGATCCACTATCATCTATGGTTTTGGTGAGAGAGCATCTATGGCATTCCTCAAAGGGCTTCATATCTTCCATATATATTAACGATAAACAACCTCCCTCACAGGGAGATTACTGCAATATTTCAGATCCGTTACTGCCTTGTATCAAAGGGATTTATTCTCCACAAACCTATCCTGTTCCCATTGAAACAAAGAACTGCAGATACTGGTTAATACACAAAAGGACACAAAGTGCTGGAGTAACTCAACAGGTCAGGCAGCATCCCTGGAGAACATGGATAGGTGATGTTTTAGGTCAAGACCCTTCTTCAGATATTGTGGGGGAGAGGGGGTTGGGCATGTGAAAGAAGAAAGTTATAAAAGGGGAGAGGCATGATCTGCATGATTGGTAATAGGTCAACAAAAGCGATCAAGGCAACTTGCCCTCAACTGCCCCAGGCTACTTACTTTGTAACTGAATACAAGGCATCTGTTCATAGAGAGGCAGTGTCCCTGAATATCTCACCTCATTCCCAACCCAATTCTTCAAAGTTATCCAATGATTTAACTCCAAAAGAGGATAAAATATCAGTTCACATAACTTTGTTTTTGCCTCATTCTTGGCTGGACTCCTGCAGTCCCCTCTACGAAAGACACTTGTAAATGCACACACTAATTAAACACTATTTGCATGGTGAGGGTCAGGGAGGAGACTGCACCTGGTTTGATAGCTCCTCTGCCTCATAAAGCCAAGCATGTTTAATCCTATTCTTCTCATCAGCAAGATCCATAATTTGATTGAAGGAGGCATTATCTTCACTGGTACTTTTCCCCAAGTAGGTGTCCAGTGTTGGCAACTCCTCTTCTTTCTTCTCCCCTGCAAAATGAGAAACTCAATAAAGTGAAGCAAGATACGGAGGCAACATCAGAAGACATTGAACAGTTTATACTTATTAAAATGAAACATATTTCACATCAAATTTACCTTCATTGCCTGTGGACTTTGCACCTGTTCTGGTTTTATTCTGTGGAGAACCTGAGATACCTTCTGGCGTTTCAAAAGAACCTGGTGTGTGATCTGCAGGACATTGAAATAAGAACTGCAAGATTCAGAACATTGCACGATTAATGCACAGAACCCCTCCCAATCCTCCTGAAAATACACTCTTCCCTTCCCTCTGATAAATGTCTACCGTCGGCCCCTTTCACAACCACTCAATTCCACAACTACCCAGCACCATAACTCCCACCCTCAATACACATACTCCAGACTGCCATCTTTCCTGGATCTCTGAACTTCCAACACCGAAACCCATCCACCCCCCTCCCTCCACAAAATGACACCCACCCTCCTTCCTACCGTAACACCCTGACCCTCCCACACTTTCCCCAACACTCCCCAGCATCATTTCTTCCTCCCTCCCAGATTGACATCCGCCCTCTCTACGTGCCAGACAGATGATCACACAACTACTTGATTCAGCCCCTCGCAAAGAGTCAGGTGCCACCCCACACTCTCTCAGTGAAAATCGTCCTGTGTGCCTGTTCCAGGGCAGATAGAGCACAACTTCAATCTTAATATAGCCATTCTGAGTGAGAAGGAAGATGCTTTTCAGTCTGTGTGGGAGAGCAGGATATGTTCACACACATGACTGTTATACTCCTGCCCTCTCTCTCAGACTGATGCATTCCATCTTCCTCTCCTGCGCCTCACTCAATGAAACATGTCCACTCACCAACCAAAACCAGACCTACCCCTCAAATTGATACCTTCCCATCTAATACCCCAAAGTCACACACACTCTCCCTCCGTGAATTACTACCTGCGTCACTGTATTTTACAAACCGATTCCCTCCGACCATGCCTCCCAGATTCACATCGTACCCCTGCCTCCCCTCCTTGTGTGACATACACGTTCAGAAACTAACACCCAACCTCTCGATCATTCAGACTGATATCATTCCCCCAATCCAAGATTATACTTTGTTGCGATCTGAATGGTCAACTTGCTCCTTCGTAAATGAAGATCTCCTGCCTTCCTACCCAGACCAGTATTAAAGGCTGACATCTTCACAGTATTGGAATCATGCAGCAATGAAAAGACTTGAGTCTTTCATTACATTTATAGAACAAATTATTTTTGTACATTTTGCATCTTTTCAGCTTTACCTACCTTTCTCCACTCACATCCATGTCCTGGTCTGACTATTGCCCAGATGGACAAGCAAGCTATGCCAGTAAGTAAACATTCAGAGCAAGGTCCATAAAGCCTTTAATCATAAGGACTATCAGCAGAACCCATTCTATTTTCATCCAAGCTGCACTTTGCAAAGCCATGGTTGCCATCCAATATTTCCAGCTCACTTTACTAACAGCATCTCCTATCTGCCCTGGCCAGTGCCCATACTGAATACTCCTGCTGCCCAAGCCTCTCTTACACTCTGCCATGCCTTCAGTTGTTAGAAGGGGATGCCTGGACAAGAGCAGATGGGCACAACTTCAATCTTAAAATAGTTATTCTAATTCCAAGGCCACTGACTAAGACTAGCTTTGGTGCAAGTGCAGTAGAGACAGTCTTGAGGCAGAGAAAGAGTTTGCACCACCAGAATCAGAGCAGAAGCAGAAGTCAGTCACATAAAATACAGGTGGAGAATTTTTTCGTGCAATGAGCAAGAGTTAAGAGAAGTACTTACATGGGGCAGGAGTCACCAGACTTGGTTTTCCAAGTGAAGAGCCAAATTTTATGGTTATTTCCCGCATCTTTTCCATGTCGCCACTCTCTTCAGCCTCCAAAAACTCTCTCTGAGCATTTAATTTTATGACATCAGGGAAAAAATCACGCTGGATAATTTTCCCCAAATTCTGTTGAAAGTGCAATAATCAGAGGTGTATAACACAATTACTTTTACATTTATAACCTAGCAAAAACAGTTCCATGGTACTTTACAGAAGTTTTAACAAGCACAAGCATTGACATTGTACTGTATAAAGGAGATATTCAGACAGCTAACAAAACCTCGTCAAAGATAATGGATATAAATAGCTACGAAGGAGAGGGAAGGTTTCAATAGGGTTTTGAGAGAGAATACCAAAGCATCGGATGTCATAGGTTAAATGACTGAAGTCAGGAATGTGAAATGTTCAGAGATGGAAGAACACGAGTCTGCCATTACCAGTTAATCTGCAGGGGAAGTTTACAGATCGGGGCAATTCTGTGGAGGGATTTTAAAGGAAAGGTGATGATTTGAAAATTGAGGCACTACTCTCTGTATAGATAAGTGAGCACAGGTGAGCAAAGCCTGGCCCAGGTTAGCAAAGAGGCAAGAGTTTTAAATGACTTCAACTCTACTGAGAGTAGAACAAGTGAGGCCAGCCAGGAGAGAGGTGGATAGTCCAGCAAGGATAAGGATAAGGATTTCAGGAGCAGATGAGCTTAGGCAAGGTTGTGTTTGGACACCATTATGACTATGGAATTTCCCAATGGTATTGTTGAATGTCAGATTATCTTGCAGTGCCATCTATGAAACAGTATAATTTTTGCAGTGCCATTTTTGCAGTGCTATTTTTGAAACAGTATAATTTTAGTAACCAAGGAAATTATATTCTGTTTTCCCACAATGTATCTTTTGGCTGTGGAGCTGTCCACAGTAGGCATTTACAAAAGGAAAATCAAATCCTGCTTCTTAAAGTTAAAAGTCACCTCACTGCAAAATTTAAACTCAGTGTCATTTAGTTCACTGACTTCCAAAGCTAAACTATTAATGGGATTTTCATCAGCCAAGCCAACTTCTCAGAAAGGCAGAGCTGCCCTTTCTCTCTAGTTCTGATGCTGAATTAAAACTTTTGCCGAGACCATCAGAAATGGCAGAGATTTTGGATGGTGAGCGGTGAATAGTAATTATTTCCAGTGCATCTCAGGTTAACTTCCCTCAGTCAGTGAATGAACAATTGTCCGTTGCTCTGAACAGTAAGTGATTGACAGATATCCGTGACTATTTCATGATGGCCTCAGGAGCTGGAATGAAATGGAGCATAAGGCCATGTCCTTTGACAGGCCAGTGCGCCAATCCTCGAACCTGTCGCCGTCAAGTATGGCTAACTCAAGGTGCTGGGGGTGTGGATTGGGAGCTGCTGGGGGACAGTGGCAATCTCAAAACAGAAACTGTGAGAAATTAGTTCTCAAGGACTAGAGAAGATCAGGTGGGGAAGGGATGAGGCTGCTCCATTATAACTGGCAGAACATGAATCCGGGGCTCGGCCGCGGGCCCAGTGGACGACATCTTCGGGAGCGCGCAGGTCACAGGTTGGTGACCTGTTTTTCTGGGGCTCCCGCAACTACAGCTGCGTCCGCTGGACTGGAGGGCGGCAGCTTCGGCAGCCTCGGCCAACCTGGGCCGCGGAGTTTGAACCGGCCCGTCGCGGACGGAGCACGGATTCAGCCGCGGGATTGCCTTACTTACCATCACCCGGTGGGGTCACAACATCAGAAGCCTGGATCACCTCAGCGCAGAGGGAGAACAAGGAGGGAAGAGACAGAGACTTTAAGACTTTTGCCTCCATCACAGTGAGGAGGTGCCTGGTGAACTCACTGTGGTGGATGTTAATTTGTGTGTATTGTGTGTTTTGTTATTTATTATTATATGTATGACAGCAGGCAACGAAATTTCGTTCAGACCGAAAGGTCTGAATGACAAATAAAGGAATCTCTAATCTCTAATCTCTAATGATTAGGTGCAACACAAATGCCATAATCACCCATCAGAGACATGTAATCTCTTCTTCCAAAGGAGGGTTGTGGGAGAAGAGCACCCCAATAGTCTGCTAATCCTGATGGCCACCTCAGGAGACAGGAAGAGGCCCAAGCTGAAGCTCTAACTGTATCCATACTCCAAAGAGGCTGGGTCTGAATATACTATCCAAGCAGGTGCAGAACATTCCACCTTTCCTTCTACATCCTCACCCTTCCAAGCTGCAGAAGTCCCTGTAGAACAATCCGTTGGACCGAAAAGCCACTGAGCAATGCCCAGATTGGGATGCATAGTTCCAAGCGGGAAAACGTAGACTCAAGTCAGTTTCAGCACCACCCCTCCAAACCGCTATCATCCCCCCCTCCCCCCCGTCCCCCACCAACCTTCCCCTCAAACATGCTGGACGTCAGCAAGGACAGCTTCAGTGTGGCCCCTTCACCACACTCAAGAGCCTCAGTGGCATCCTGAGCTGCTCACAATCTGGGTGCCTTCCAGCAAAAGGGAGCTAACTTTACCAACAAGCAACACATCAGGGAGAACATTCTGCAAGACGCACTCAAGCAAGGTAAATGCATTAATCAGAAAACTGAGATTGCACAAAGTATGACGCCCAAATATACGAGTATAAACATGTAAATTGGGACCAGTAATTTGATGGTGGTTATTTTTCTACAGAAACTTGAGAAAAACGTTTCACAAGGCATATTTCTGAAGATGAATCTCATCAACCAAATAGCCTCGGGCAATGGTTGGCTCGGAATATACTTAGAAACCTAATAAATTCAAAGTGGATCCAAGTGGACACAGCAAGAGGCCTGGCTTCTAATGATTTATGTCTCTTTTTGAAGTGGATTCATCCATCAGTCTTCTAGGAAGGCTGTCATTTGGATGGAAGCCATTAATGCATATCTGAAATGTCAACGAGCTTGAAACTACACCAGCATCAATGCTGCCCTCTCACCTTTTGAACGATAATCACCTGGCACCTTCACCAGAATGAATCTCTGAAAAAATAATGGACAAATCAATGCCAAAAGGGAGAAGAAAAAAATACTGTCATTCCCTTGAGCTCCCTTAGCCATGGGAATGGAAATTACCTGGCGTTCACTAAAGATAGACACAAAATGCTGGGGTAACGCAGCAGGTCAGGCAGCATTCCTGGAGAACAGGCTGATTGTGGGGCCTGACCATCTGAATTACTCCAGCATTTTAGTTTAGTTTAGAGATACAGCACGGAAACAGGCCCTTTGGCCCACCGGATCCGCGCCGACCAGCTATCCCCGCACATTAACACTATCCTACATCCACTAGGGACAATTTTTACATTTACCAGGCCAATTAACCTACAAACCTGTACGTCTTTGGAATGTTGGAGGAAACCGAAGATCTCGGAGAAAACCCACGCAGCTCATGGGGAGAACATACAAACTCCGTGCAGACAGCACCGGTAGTCGGGATCGAACCTGGGTCTCCAGTGCTGCATTCTCTGTAGGGCAGCAACTCTACTGCTGCGCCACCGTGACCACCCTTTTGTGTCTATCTTTGGTATAAACTAGCATCTGCAGTTCCTATTTAGTACATTTTGGTGTTCATGGAAATTGGATTGCAAAATATAAATGTAAAAAGTGTGTAAATCTTTCATTTGTTATGGGACAGTGTTTAAGAAAAAATATAGAAGGAGGATCACTTACAAGGAAAGGCTTGTACTAGCTAATGGATCTGGGACTGGGACTTGGATGCCAAGACTTATGAACAGCCTCCCTACTAAAATCAGACTCCTGAACTAATCACCTCCTTTATACCACCTTCCCGGTTGGGCTGCTTGTTGGGAAAGAGACTATTTTGAGGGCAAGTGTGAGGCTTTGGCTCAAGAGGTTGAGCCGAGGTGACACGAGGTAAAGGCACAGTCCGCTGTATCTTCTGTGTGATTGTTGTGCGTCTTCCCCCCCCTTGGTTTTAGTGCAGTAGTGATGGCAGGTAGAATTGTGCAATGTTCTTCCTGTAGGATGTGGGAAGTCGGGGAAACTGCTGGTCTCCCCAATAAGTACACCTGTGGGAACTGTGCCCAGGAGCCGCTCCTTATAGGCCGTGTCGGGCAACTGGAGCTGTAGCTGGATGACCTCAGGATCGTGCTGGAGAATAAGAGCTTCTTGGCTGGGAGTTACAGGAAGGTGGTCAAATTTAAGATACAGGAAGATAGTAGGTTGGTGGCCACAAGGAAAGGGAGTAGACAGAGAGTACAGGTGATATCTGTGGCCATTCCCCCTTCCAAACAGGTATACCCTTTTGGATACTGTTGAGGGGGGTGGGGAGGAGGAATTGTCTGTCAAGAGTGAGTAGAGCAGCAGTGGCAGTCAGGTTGTGCCACCAAGCCTGGCTCTGAGGCACAGTGGGGAAGGCTGGTGCCAGGCTGGGTCAGCAGTAGAATCTTTAGTTATGGGGACAGACAGGAGATTCTGTGGCAGCAAATAGGCTCCTAGATGGCGTGTACCCCCTGGTGGCAGGGTCCTGGATGTGTCAGACTGGCTACACAACATTTTCAAGGGGGAGGGTGCTATATGCTCGTGACAGTAGGAACAGGAAGATAGGAAAATGGATGCATGGCTGAGGAGTTGGTGCAGGGATTCAGATATTTGGACCATTGGGATCTTAACTGGGCAGAGGTGACCTGTAGAAGAGGGATGGGTTGCATCTAAACTGATGGGGAACTGATGTCCTAGCAGACAAGTTCACTAGTGCTACACGGTGGATTTAAATTAGATTGGCAGGGGGGTAGGATCCAATGCAGGATTGAGGCTAGAAGTTTGTATGTAAAGTGATGAAAAAGTACAGTGGACAGAATAGGCAGGAGCATGGCAGGGACAAAGGAATCCCGTTGGAGGTGTATATCAAAGGTTATCCTCCGTCAGTTTCGCCACCTCCAACGTGACCCCACCACTCGCCACATCTTCCCATCTCCCCCCATGTCTGCCTTCCGCAAAGACCGCTCCCTCCGTAACTCCCTTGTCAATTCTTCCCTTCCCTCCCGTACCACCCCCTCCCCGGGAACTTTCCCTTGCAACCGCAAGAGATGCAACACTTGTCCCTTCACCTCCCCCCTCGACTCCATTCAAGGACCCAAGCAGTCGTTCCAGGTGCGACAGAGGTTCACCTGCATCTCCTCCAACCTCATTTATTGCAACCGCTGCTCTAGATGTCAGCTGATCTACATCGGTGAGACCAAGCGGAGGCTTGGCGATCGTTTCACTGAACACCTCCGTTCAGTCCGCAACAACCAACCTGACCTCCCGGTGGCTCAGCACTTCAACTCCCCCTCCCATTCCGTATCCGACCTCTCTGTCCTGGGTCTCCTCCATGGCCAGAGCGAGCAACACCGGAAATTGGAGGAAATGCACCTCATATTCCGCTTGGGCAGTCTGCATCCTGGGGGCATGAACATTGAATTCTCCCAATTTTGCTAGCCCTTGCTGTTTCCTCCCCTTCCTCAGCCCTCTGGCTGTCTCCTCCAATCCCTCAGCCTTCGGGCTCCTCCGCCTTTTTCCTTTCTTCTCCCCACCCCCTATCAGTCTGAAGAAGGGTTTCGGCTCGAAACGTTGCCTATTTCCTTCGCTCCATAGATGCTGCTGCACCCGCTGAGTTTCTCCAGCATTTTTGTGTACCTTCGATTTTCCAGCATCTGCAGTTCCTTCTTTAACACAAAGGAATGACTGTTGGATTGAATTAGATAGTTACGTGAGACTGGGATGTTGTAGCCATTACGGAAACCTGGCCAAGAGAGTAACAGGGCTGACAGCTTAATGTTCCAGGGTATGGTGCTACAGGAAAGATAGAGGTGGGGGTAAAAAAGGGGGTGTTACTTTATTTATGAAGCAGAATGTCACAGCAGTAGTCTGAGAAGACATTGCTGATGGTAGAGCTATATGGATGGAGCTGAGAAATAAAAAGGCAATGATCACCTTGTTGGGAGTGTACTACAGTTTACGGGGATTAGAAAGCAAACATGCCAGGAGATTTCAGTCAACTGCAAGACCAATAACGTTAAATCAAAGATAGACACAAAAAGCTGGTGTAACTCAGCAAGACAAGCAGCATCACTGGAGAGGAATGGGTGACGTTTAGGGTCGAGACCTTTCTTCCGTCTCAATCAATCAATCAATCAACCTTTATTGTAATCTTGCAAGCAACAGTTGTACAGTGCAAAATGAAAAGACGTTTCCCAGGGAATTTAAAACATTTCACACATAACACTAAAAACAATCCAGTCCCTGATGGAACAGTATAAATAGTTAAAAAGTAGGTAAAACAACAACGTTAAAATACAGTAAAACCAATCATAAACATGTCCAGGGCAGCTGATTTGAGTGGCCAGTGCCAGTTATTGAAGTGACCAGTGCCAGTTATTAAAGTGTCCGTGCCAAGCCGCAGAATCAGGTGACTGTGAGTACAGAGTGGCTGTTTAGCAGCCTCACAGCATATGGCAGGAAGCTGTTTAGCAGTCTTGTAGTCCGGGCTTTGATGCTGCGATATCTCTTGCCTGATGGCAGGAGATCCAGATGTATGTGGAGGGGGTGCAGTTTGTCCTTAGCAATTCTCTGACTTGAAACGTCACCCATTCCTTCTCTCCAGAGATGCTGCCTGTCCCGCTCAGTTACTCCAGCTTTTTGTGTCTATCTTCAGTTTAAACCAGCATCTGCAGTTCCTTCCTACACATACGAATAAGGTTGTAATGGCAGGGGATTTAAACATTCCCAATATAGACTGGGGCTCTCATAGTGCCAAAGGTTTAGACTGGGTTGAATCTGTCATATGTGCTCAAAAAAGTTTCCTCAGGCAATATGTTGAGAGCCCTGCAAGGGTGAGGGCAAGAATTAATCTACTCTTGGGAAATTGGGACGGGCAAGTGATGGAAGCATCAGCGGGCAAGCCTTTCGGGACTAATGACCACTATTCTATTAGCTTTACAATAGTTATGGATAAAGACAGGGTGGGCCCGCAAGATACAATTCTGAATTAGAGCAAAGTCAACTTTGGTGTTAGACAAGTACTTGCTAAAGTTGATAGGAATAGATCATCGCAGGGAAAAGAACGTCTGGAAGGTCGGGTGCTTTTAAAGTGTGTGATGACAAGGTCTTGGTCGGCATGGGCAAGTTAAGGTGAAGTGCTTGCTTCCATGCTGTATGACTCAAGGTGTTAATATGGTTGGCAACTGGGAAATCCAGTAAGATCAAGCACAAGTGTTCGGCAAAACGGTTGCCAAGCTTATGCTTTGTCTTGCCGACGTACAGGAGGCCTCATCAGGAACACTGGATGCAGTAGGTGAGATTGGAGGAGGTGCATGTGTACCTGTGTCTCACCTGGACAGACTGCTGGGGTCCCTGCATGAAGGAGGGGGAGGATGTATAGGTGCAGGTGTTGCATCTCCTACGGTTTCAGGGGAAAGTACCTGGAGAGCGGGTGGTTTGGGTGGGAAGAGATGAGTGAACCATGGAGTTGCAGAGGGAACCAGAGTCTGTACTGATTCTGGGTTGAGGTAGCAGCACTACTAACTGAACCAAAGTCCACAATAGTATAGAGAGAAGTGACCATGACACAGTGCTTTCTCTTCACACCGAGGATCTACTCATATCACACGATGCTACAGTTATATTAAATGGGATACTGAGCAGATATAGCTGCTGAAAACTGGACATCTTTGTGCACCACAGCAGAGAAAATTGGCACCACAATTCTGTAGCCTCATTGTCCACAAAATCCATCCTTCTTTATTAAAATCAAACCAAAAGATTGATCCTAATTCAATAAAGACTGTGGTGGGGCATGAAAGGTGCAGCACAAGGTGTTTCTAAAAGTAAGGTGCTAAGCTGCTGAAACAGAAAACAACATCCACTAAGCAACAAAAAAGAGCATGCAGCAGCCAAGCAATCCTACAACTGAGGGATCGCATCAATCCTTGATCATCCCATTAAATCTAATTGTAAACGGGGGTGGACAATAAACAACTGGAAGGAGGAGGCTCCAAAGGCATTCCCATCAGTGGTACTCAGGGAAGAGGGTTCCTTCTTTGTGTTTTAATAGTATGTGTTAAATGTATGTTTTTAGTGTTCTTTAGCTTGTTTTATGTGGGATGTGGGGGGTGGGGGAAACTTTTTTCTAATCTCTTAGATTAGATGCGATTTTTTTCCGTATCGTATCTCGGTCCACACTGCGGCCTAACATCGAGGAATTGGCGGCCTTTGCTGGACACCGACTTTTGAGAGCTCCACCGCCGGGAGCCTACAGGACTTTAACATGGCGGAGCCCGCGATCCCTTTGCCAGGGATCGACCTCGGAGCTCCAGCTGTGGGTGCCTGCGGACTTTACATCACGGAGCTCACGGTGTCTGGTTAGAGACCGACTTTGGGAACTCCAACCCGCAGGAGCTTCGACCGCCCCGACACGGGAGCCTCGACCGCTGGCTGCGGGAGATTCGATCGCACCCCGAAGGATGGTTTGACTGCCCCGACCGCGGGAGAATAAAGAGGAAGAATTTTGACTTTTTTGCCTTCCATCACAGTGAGGAATCAGCTGTGGTGGATGTTTATGTTAACTTTTATGTAGTTGTGTGTCTTGTTGCTTTTTTTTCCATATGGTTATATGGTAATTTGCATATCACTGCACCTTAATTGGTACATGTGACAATAAAAGACATTTGAAACTTTTTGAAAATGCTGAAGTGTTCAGAACTGTTCAGTTAGAAGTGAATGAATCACCCATCTGAGCTTCTTCCTCAGATCCAACCATCACATAAGCCAATCTTCAGACAGTAAGATTTGATTCCAGAAACACTCAAGGGTTCTGGATAGACCAAAACATTACAGGACTAGATACACCACAATTGGGAGGAGAGGGCAGGGCAGTCAGACGGATGGAAAAAGGAGACGGGCGAGGGGGAAAGTGGTGGGAGGCTATTGGTGTTTGGGGCAAGGGCGTCAAGTCAAGTCAAATTTATTTATATAGCACATTTAAAAAACAACTCTCGTTGGCCAAAGTGCTTTACATTTGTTATAAGAATAGCATAAACAAAAACAAACTACATACATATATACATGTAGCCCTCACTCAGAGGACGTCAGGAAAGGCTTGGGAGTATAGATACGTTTTTAGTGAAGGGAGAGAAGGAAGGAGTAAAGGTGGGGTCCGATGTGGAGGAGTGACGGCGGGTTATGGTAGAGAATCGCGACCCCAGGGGCGAGGGGTTGGTTCGGCCTGTGACTTTTGTCCCCTACCGCGATGTACGATTCCTCGTCCAGGATCCGTTTCTTGCCCCGTCCACAAGCCTGCCCCGGGCTGTCTGAGCTGACGCTGGCCAGCGCTCGGCTCTCGTTGTCGCTGTTGCTGATGCTGCCGCTCTGCGGCGGCTGCTGCTTCTTCTCCTCCGTCCCCATCGCAGCGTCAACGCTCCCCCCACGGTCT
The DNA here is from genome assembly GCA_038087875.1 of Malacoraja senta. NCBI lineage: Eukaryota > Metazoa > Chordata > Chondrichthyes > Rajiformes > Rajidae > Malacoraja > Malacoraja senta. The sequence continues at coordinate 11,924,753 of CM075980.1, read as the reverse complement.
CCGCCAAAGATACTAGAGGAATCTTTGGTCTCCGCCACACACCGCCAGGAGCCGCTCGCACTGCGGCTGCGCAGCCTCCCGGGAGGAGTCCTCCAGTATCCCAGCGCCCCCCTCGGCCGGGTCAGAGGTCGAAATGACCCCGAGAGCGGTTGCCACCAAAGATCCCAGAGAAGCTAATATCTTTGGTTGCTAGGGAATGGGCGGAGATTATAATCACTGGGAATCATGCACCGGTTACCCGGGACTGCCGTTTACACAGGCAAACCCCGCAGCAAGTAACTCTCCATCCCTGTCTGGTCAGAGTGGGGGCTGAAGCCAGCGTGGGGGTCAGTGAACTCCGGGCTGTTGCCCTGCATTGAGAATGGATGAAAAAAGGTACTGCTAGTTTAGTGGTAAATAATCGCTGTGAATTGGAAACGTGATCGTTCCTTGTGTAAAATCTTCATTCTTAAGAAAATATGTGACCCGATTTCGTGAGCAGAACTCAAGAAAGGGCTTGTAAGTTAATTGATGTCAGTAAAATTGGCTGTAACGTGAAAAGGCAGGTTGAGAAACTGGGATAAAATAGAGCTAGTGTAAAGGGTGATCGATGGCGCGGACCCTGTGGGCTAAAGGACCTGTTTCAATGTCGTAAAAAATAAAATAAAATGGAGAAGGCCATTTAGGTCATTTTATCTGGTTTGCCTCAGTTCCATGTTTGTGGACTGTTCTCATAGTCGTTGATTCCTACATAACCAGAAATGTAACAACATACTCATTACAACACAGGGTGGTTATTTGGCCCATCGATTCTATACTATCTCCCCAAAAAACTCCATACCATCTCCCTTCTTTTTCCCCCCTGTAACTTATTCTCTCTAACATGCTCATCAATTCCATTTGCTTCTTTTTGTCACCTAACAATGCTAAGGAGTAGTCTGTATTGCTAATTAGCCTATTAGTATGTCTTGCGGGTGCAAGAGCGAATCCATTTGGTCACTGTTGGAACATGCAAACACCACAAGGACAACACTCAAGATTGGTATTAGTCTATCACTGTTTTGATACAGACTAATACCATTAACCATTAAATGAATAAACATTCACGGCCCTCTTGTGCAAGGAATTGCAAAGATCTGTCACATTAGGTTTTTTTTGTTCCAAAACGGCCATTTGAGACTCTGCCGAGGTCTGAACTCTACAGCCAGGAGAAGCATCCACATGGTGAGTATTTTGTGCGTCTCAGTGTGGCCACCTCATTCTGCTAAATTCCAGAGAATAGAAATTTAATCTAATTAATCTCTCCTCGTCTGGCAGGCAAGCCTATCTGCAATGTTCAAAAAAAGGTCTAGCATAATTTCATGGCCCTTAAATTCAAATGCTTTTTAAAAGCCATCCTTTCAGGCAGTGAGTTCCTAATTGGCGGTCATTTTTTTCTTCTTTTCTCACTTAATGTTACTCCACTGCCCCTCCTCAAACCAGGTCTCCTGCAAGGACTCCACCGCCTTTCCTCAGTTTCTCAGACTCCTGCCCTTAACATGAAGCTTCCCACTCTATGATTTCTGTAGTGCCATATGAATTCTGCCCTGCCATACTTGATTGAGCTCACATATCCATTTCCTCCATTTCCCACATGTTTGCTCTCAACCCCCTCCCCAGGCAGAATCACGATAATTAACCTGGTCCTCACCTTTCACCCCACTACTTTCCTTTGTGTTTCTGCCAGCCACATTGGGATCCCACCACCATCCTATCTTCCCCTACCTATATATCTATCCACCAGGGTTTCTTCTCCTTGGGTTCTTTACCTTTTCTACACCTCTGCTAAATGTAACTGAATTATGACTATAAACAACAGAAGACATGAATTCAGTGAGTCAAGCAGTATCTGCAGAGGTAAAAGCGATAAATCAACATTTTGGGTTGTGGCCCTGCATCAAGACTGAGGCATGAAGAAAGATTTCCATATATAGCAGCAATAGGAGTGGGATAGCGGGGTAGGTGCTAAGTGGAAGCAGGTGAGGAAGAGATGGGAGAAGTGAGGTGAACAAAGGAACAAACAAACTAGGTGTTAAGAAGGAACTGCAGATGCTGGAAAATCAAAGGTAGACAAAGATGCTGGAGAAACTCAGCGGGTGAGGCAGCATCTATGGAGTGAAGGAAATAGGTGACGTTTCGGGTTGAGACCCTTCTTCAGACTGGATGGATAGGTGAGTGTGTGTGGAAAACACGGGGGGGTGTGGGCTATCTGAAATTGGAAAATTAAATATTCGCATTATTGGGTTGTAAGCTATCTAAGTGGAACGCAAGATGTTCTAACAGTTAGCATTTGGCCTCTCTGTGGCAATGGAGAAGGCCAAGTAGGGACAGGTGTGGGGGGGGGGGGGGGGGGAGAGTTGAGTTGACATGCAACTGGAAGCTCAAGATGCCATTGTGGGCAGAGCACAGGTACTCCACAAAATGATCACCTTAATTTTTTTTTATTCTCCCCATGTTCTCATCAACATTCCCTCAGATTCTCCGAGTCACCCACACATTTGTGACCATTTGCAGTGGCAACTTAATTTACTAATTAATTAACCTGTCGAACATCTTTGGGATGTAGGAGGAAACCCACACAGTCACATAGAAAACGTACAAATTCTTCACAGACTGCAGCTGCAATCAGGATTAAATCTGGGGCTCTGGTACTGTGAAACAGTATGCTGTTTTAGGGTACAAGTGGGGATGTTTGCTGCTAATGCAGCAGATTTCCTCCAAATCCCATACCATTCTCATCGGGGAATATATTGGCAACTTTTGGTTGAGTGTTCTCATTTGTGTGTTCTCAAACTTCCTCCCTATAACAGCACCTTCATTGGAAGGACTGCAGTACTTAAGAAGGCATTTGGGGATAGTCAATAAATGCTGTGAACAAACTCCAGATTCCCAAATCACCCACATTCATTGACCTTCCAGTTTACACAGTGTCGCTGGATGGTAACTTTCTGTATATCATGTAAGAGCAGAGCCAGATCCTCCAGCACTGTACCATCCTGCAGTTTCTCTCCATTTATACAACATTTTGTTTCCTGTTCTTCCTGCCAAAATGAATACATGACATTTTTCTCCATTTGACAAATCTTTGCCTATTTGCTTCATCAATCCACTAATTTTGCAGATTCTTTACATTCTCCTCATAACTCATTTACCCAACTACCATCATAGTGTCAGAAAATACAGCTACAATACATTTAGCCTATTACCTATATCATTAATTTGGATTGTAAAACATTGTGACCCCTGGACTGATCCTGGGCACCCTTGAGTATGGAAAATAACTGATTTATCGGTGCTCTGTTTTCAAATGCAGCAGTCTCATCTTGTGTGGTAACTTATTCCTTTCTGGAAATCCAAACACATATCTACCTGTCTCCTATATCTTATGGGTGACATTTCTGGTCGAGACCATTCTTCAGACTGGAGAAGGGCCTTGACCCAAAACCTCGCCCATTCCTTCTCTCCAGAGATGCTGCCTGTTCCACTGAGTTACTCCAGCATTTTGTGTCTGTCTTTGGTGTAAACCAGCATCTTGCAGTTCCTTCCTACTCCTCCTATCTCTTACTGCTGGTTACATAAGTAAGACTAATATATTTGTCAAATAGGGTTTCCTTTTTATAAAACCAGATACCCAAATTTTGAACGACCTGATCCACATTTTGCATTAAAGGAAGCCATTTTAACCATTGTTGTACTACTCTTTACTCGCAAGGAAATGGCTCACAGACCTTGTGTCACAAATTGATTAAAAATAAAAGCATAAAATGCTGGGCACTCTCAACAGGTCAGGAACTCAATCTAAAAAGGTAACACTGCTTCTCTTTTTCTCTTTCCACCAATTGATTTGTTTTTTGGAAACTAATTTATATATTGAGAATAAACTTTCCCAGTGATAATAGACAATAGACATTAGGTGCAGGAATAGGCCATTTGGCCCTTCGAGCCAGCACCGCCATTCAATGTGATCATGGCTGATCATCCCCAATCAGTACCCCGTTCCTGCCTTCTCCCCATATCCCCTGACTCCGCTATTTTTAAGAGCCCTATCTAGCTCTCTCTTGAAAGCATCCAGAGAACCTGCCTCCACCGCCCTCTGAGGCAGAGAATTCCACAGACTCACCACTCTCTGTGAGATAAAGTGTTTCCTCGTCTCCGTTCTAAATGGCTTACTCCTTATTCTTAAACTGTGGCCCCTGGTTCTGGACTCCCCCAACATCGGGAACATGTTTCCTGCCTCTAGTGTGTCCAAGCCCTTAACAATCTTATATGTTTCAATGAGATGCCCTCTCATCCTTCTAAACTCCAGAGTGTACAAGCCCAGCTGCTCCATTCTCTCAGCATTTGACAGTCCTGCCATCCCAGGAAGTAACCTTGTAAACCTATGCTGCACTCCCTCAATAGCAAGAATGCCCTTCCTCAAATTAGGGGACCAAAACTGCACACAATACTCCAGGTGTGGTCTCACTAGGGCTCTGTACAACTGCAGAAGGACCTCTTTGCTCCTATATTCGATTCCTCTTGTTATAAAGGCCAACATGCCATTCGCTTTCTTCACTGCCTGCTGTACCTGCATGCTTACTTTCATAGACTGATGTACAAGGACCCCCAGATCCCGTTGTACTTCCCCTTTTCCCAACTTGATGCCATTTAGATAGTAATCTGTCTTCCTGTTTTTGCTACCAAAGTGGATAATCTCACATTTATCTGCATTACACTTCATCTGCCATGCATCTGCCCACTCCCCCAACCTGTCCAATTCTCATAGTGATGGAAGATGATGATTAATCCATGCCAAAGGGATGGTGCTTCCTATGAGATTTTAATTGGCTTAATCAAAGCAAGATCTTGTATTGAGATAAGGCTTTTTAACAGATATGCCGTATTATTATTTTGTTCAAAGGAAGAAGCTTACAAATGTTCATATCACAAATTGATTTATTTGATGAAAACAACATTGTACATTGAGAATAAGCTTTGTGGTAGAATTTCTGGCAATGGTTATAAGATCTATTCCGTGAAGAGATTTGTGTGCCTTTATCAAAATAACATTTTATATTGAGATAAAATATTTTAGGCAATACAGTATTACTATTCACTTGAAACTAAGTGTGTACTATAAAGCATGTACTTTGTATTACAAGTTGATTCATTTGAGAAAGAACTTCATACATTCAAAATAAACTTTCTCCGATAGCCAAACAAGCGAGTGCTTCAAACTAGATGTTAAATTATTGGATCAAAGTATAAGTGCTCAACCGTACAAACTCAGGATAAAGGCAAAAGTGCAGGCTTCATGAAATGTTTACATTTGGCTGAGATCTGTCAAACACACACTCCGAAGAATAACTTTGACTGATTTTCCTGTGCATGCCTGGCTCATCATTGACCTGAAAAAGACCGAAGTAATGGGATTAGAGATTACTGTTCTAATCTCCCCCAGCACCACCCATCAATATCAATAATTCATTTTGGAGTTGTCATCAATTTTACTTAATTAGGATTCACTATCACCACCTATCTCAATTGATGCAAACATCAACCTGCCCATTTTTGTAGAACAGAGGGAACTGGGAGTACAAGTACATGGTTCCCTGAAAGTGACATCATAGGTAGACAGGGTGGTGAAAATGTCGGTCAGTACTTTGAGTATAGAAGTTGGGATGTTATGTTGCAGTTGTATAACATGTTGGTGAGGCCACACATGGAATATTGTGTTCAGTTTTGGTTACTCTGCTGCAGGAAAGATACCATTAAGCTGGAAGGAGTGCAGAAATTATGAGGATGTTGCCATGACTCAAGGGACTGAGTTATAGGGAGAGGCAGGGTAGGCTAGAACATTACTCCTTGGAGCATAGGGGTGATCTTATAAACATGTCTAATATCACGAGGGAAATAGAGACAGTGAATGCACAGTCATGCTCCCAGGTTTGTGAAATCAAGAACTCAAGGGCATAGGTTTAAGATTAGAGAGGAAAGATTTAATAAGAACGTGAAGGGCAACTTTTTCACACTGAGGGTAGTATGAAACAAGCTGCCAGAGGAAGTGGTTGAGGAAGGTGCAGTAATAACATTTAAAGAATTATTTGGACAGGTACATGCATCAAAATATTTAGAGAGACATGTGCCAAAAGCAAGCAAATGAGACCAGGTTAGATGGACATTATTTTTAGCATGGAAGAATTGGGCCAAAGGGCCTGTTTCTGTGCCGTATGACTTCATCAGAAAATTTGCTCCGATGGGAGTAGCTGAAAAAGTGGGATTTCTCCCTTGACTCCATTCAAGGACCCAAGCAGTCTTTCCAGGTGCGGCAGAGGTTCACCTGCACCTCCTCCAACTTCATCTATTGCATCCGCTCCTCTAGATGTCAGCTGCTCTACATCGGTGAGACCAAGCGTAGGCCTGGTAATCGCTTCGCCGAACACCTCCGCTCGGTTCGCAATAACCAACCTGATCTCCCGGTGGCTCAGCACTTCAACTCCCCGTCCCATTCCGAATCCGACCTTTCTGTCCTCGGCCTCCTCCATGGCCAGAGTGAGGACCACCGTAAATTGGAGGAGCAGCAACTCATATTTCGCTTGGGCAGTTTGCACCCCAGTGGTAGGAACATTGACTTCTCTAATTTCAGGTAGCCCTTACATTCTCCTCCCCTTCTCAGCTCCTCCTCAGCCCACTGGCTCCTCCTCTTCCTTTCTTCCCGCCCCACCCTCGCATCAGTCTGAAGAAGGGTTCTAGCCCGAAACGTTGCCTATTTCCTTCGCCCCCTAGATGCTGCCTCACCCGCTGAGTTTCTCCAGCATTTTTGAATACCTAACATAGAACTACAGTAGTATTTCTATGTTAGGTATTCAAAAATTACAGTAGTATGGACTTCCGGTGGCGCTATGGAGGCTTGAGTCCAGCGCCAACTAGCTCCGTGCCGAAGAAACTAAAAACGGGAGAAAATCGGGTCTTACCTGCAGCGATCGCGATCTGAACGGCTGCCTGCGTGACGTCATCAGGCGCGCTACTTTACGGTATGTCGTTACAACGTACCCCCACCCGTGTGACACAAAAAAAAGCCGTTAAAGGGAAACTGCAGACGGAAGAGGAAGGCCCTACAGAGGCCTCGGCCTCAGTTACAACGACGCCCCAGGAAGACCCTCCGAAGAAAACAAAACAGAAAAAGTCTGAAATGGAGGATCTTAAAACTTTTCTCGTTGCCGAATTGAAAACTTTTGGAGAGAATTTTGGAGAGAAATTTAAAGAGGAACTTTACTCTTTTAAGGTAGATTTTAAAGCAGAAATGCTTTCTACCGTTCAACAAATACTGGAAATCTGGAAAAGGACGACGGAGGAAGAAGTCAAGGATCAGATGGAAGCGCTGGAAGCCAGGCTCGTTTCGGTGGAAGCGAACGTCAATATGGATGTGGCCCCCATTCATCTCGAACTTGATCAACATAGAACAGCGATAACCGAACTTGAGAAAAGTGCGGAAACTGTAAGTCGACTCCTTACTGAAAACCAACGCCTCTCCGATATGGTGATCAAATTAAGTGATAAATGTACCGATTTGGAGGGACGTCAAAGACGTAAGAACCTAAGAATTGTAGGGGTGAAAGAAGGAAGTGAGGAAATGGGCTCTCGGGACTTTGTGGCAGACCTATTACAAAAAGCCTTAAAATTGGATCACAAACCTTCACTCGGTCGAGCTCATAGAGCGCAGCGACGTCGTACACAAGATGATGCCCATCCAAGACAAATCATCGTAAAGGTGCAACTGGATCATGAATTTGACGATATAATGAAGAAAATTGTTCGAGGCGGACAGCTCCTTTTTGAAGGTGTGAGATTCAGTATTTACCGAGATTATCCGGCAGAAGTCTTCAAGAAAAGAGCGCTGTTCACTGAGACAAAAAGAATACTGAAGAATGTACCTGGTTTGAGATACGGCCTGCTTTATCCCGCAAGACTAAGAGTCACCTACAAGTCCAAGGAGCAATTTTTTACAGACCACGAAAAAGCACTGGAATACGCCAAAGAAATCGGGAACATGACCGTAGACTGAAGAATTTACTTTACTCCTTAGGAGTCAAGGACTAACAGGACCGCCAGATCTAAAAGGACCTTTAAAGTTCTTTTAAGAGCTTTAAGGACATTCGAAAACCGAAATGGATGGAGGACATTGGAGAAAACCGTGATCTTTGTATTTATTTTTTTTTAAACTTTTTTTTTTACTAATCATTATTATTATCTGCATATTCATATCTAACTATATATGTAACAACTAATACTTATTAAATATCCATATTACCACTAAAATTATTAACATTAACATTTCTCATAAAAATTTAATACTGTATATCTTGATAACAATGATTAATAATTAATAGTCTTTGATTAACGTAGAAATGAATTACATACTTATATTATATAAGAGGATATGCAAGAGGTAAATTAGCCTACGTCATAATAAAACTTGACGGTTTTCCTCTTTATTTTTCAATTTAAAATTAAATTTATAGATTTAGCGAAGAAATTAATATATGTAGAGAATAATAACGTTGTGAATTTTTGCTATTCTTGAACTTTTTTGCAGGGATACGTGCTTATGTATGTATGCACATGGGTATATATACATATATATATGTGTGTATATTGTGTGTGTGTATGTATGGGTATGTATATAAGTTTGTTACTCCCAAAGAAGTTATTTGAATGTTAGAAATAATCTTTCTTTTTCTTCGGGCACGGAGCTGGGAATTTTTTTTTCTTACAAAGGCTACGGAAGTCTTTAGAATTCTAGCCACGTTAGTGTGGCTATCACTAACTACACTAATTGTAGATGTAGTTCTTTTTCTTTCACCCTTTACTAATCAATTCTATCACTTTTTTCACTTTAAATATTTTTATAACTTAATGTTTGAATGGAAAAACAAGTCTAATACAAGGAGATGTGTTCGGAAGAGCGATGTATATGATTTTAAATTCATCTATCTGAAGTTCGGTAGCAGGGTCAGGTTTTATGTGTTGTACCTTCTGCTTGGCTATAGACCACCTTAGAAACAATATGCAAGATGTTAATATGACAAGAGGGGGTCAGGGAATAACATTTTGTAGTTGGAATGTCAAGGGAATCAATGAACCAATTAAGAGAGGTAAAGTTTTGGCACATCTAAACTTAATCAAAACAGATATAATATTTCTCCAAGAAACACACCTTAAAAAGGAATCTCAACATAGACTTAAAGCTAAGTGGATCGCTGAATCATATCATTCCTCTTTTTCCCATAAGTCCAGAGGAGTTGCAATATTAATTCGTAAAGGAATACCTTTTACGAACTCTTCAACAATAGTGGATATTGATGGTAGATATATTATATTAGTTGGAGAGTTAAATGGAGAAAAAGTGATTCTTCTTAATGTATATGGGCCTAACTTTGATAACCCCATGTTTTTTAATAAAACATTTAATAAAATTCCTGAATTTACACAATATAAATTAATAATTGGAGGAGACTTCAATTGTACATTAGATTCATACTTAGATAGATCATCAAGGCAAAAAAAAGTAAAATCTCAATCAAGTGTATTTCTAAATTCATTTATTAATACCACTAATATTAAGGATGTCTGGAGAATAGAAAACCCAACTGGACGGGAATATTCATTTTACTCACCAGTACATAAAACATACTCAAGAATAGATTATTTTTTAGTTGACTCTATGTTTATCCCATTTATTTATAATTCAAAATATCATAACATTATAATCTCAGATCACGCACCTGTAACATTCATGATTAAATTAAATGGAATGTCCGAGAAACAAACATATTGGAGATTCAACCCACAAATTTTGAACGAAAGATCATGCCAGGAATATATTATTAAACAGATTCAAATATTTTTTGAGGTAAATGACAACCCTGACACACCTACTTCTCTTATGTGGGAAACGTTTAAAGCGTTTGTTCGAGGTACACTAATTTCCGCTCAAGCATTTTATAATAAAGAGAACAGGATTAAGCAACAAACATTGGAAAGTGAAATCAAGCAACTAGATATAGAAAATGCGAGAATGCCATCTATTTTAAAACATAATAAAATTGCTGTATTGAAATATAAATTAAATAAAATGTATTCAGAACAAGTAATAAAACTTTATCAAAAAACCAAACAATTACATTTTGAATTTGGAGACAAACCACAAAAACTATTAGCACGTCAGTTACGAAAAATGGAAGGGGAAAAAATAATTCATAAAATTAGAACAGAGACAGGAGAATTATTAAAAATGCCCAAGGACATAAATGATAGATTTCTCCAATACTATCATAACCTTTATTCAACTAAAACCGTAGGACAATCAGAAGGAATAGCAGATTTATTACTAAAATGTAATTTAAAAGGTTTAGATTCAAACGATATAGAATTATTAGAAAGGGAGATTACCATAAAAGATATTGAGGAGTCTATTGGCTCTTTAAAAAATGGTAAAGCAGTAGGACCAGATGGTTTAGGCTCTGAATTTTATAAAAAAAATTATGATTTGCTTTGCCCACGTTTACAAAGACTGTATGAGTATATCTATACTCAACAGAAACTTCCAGACACTTTAAATGAATCTATAATAACACTTATTCCTAAAGCTGATAAAGATCCGGAAGACCCGGGATCATATAGAGCAATTGCACTTTTAAATACAGATCAGAAAATATTAACTAAAATACTAGCGCATAGATTAAGTACAGTGATGAATAAATTAATACACCCTGACCAAACAGGCTTTATTCAGAAACGGTACTCATATTATAATCTAAGAAGATTATTTAATATTATATATTCCAAGAGAATTATTAATGAAGATCTAGCAATAATCTCACTTGACGCTGAAAAAGCATTTGATCAGGTCGAATGGTCTTATTTATTTTCGGTGATGGAAAATATGCAGCTAGGGGAGAAATTCTGTACATGGATAAAACTGTTATATACAAATCCCACGGCTAGAATATTTACAAACCAAAGGTTGTCATCTAAATTTAGCCTATCTAGAGGTTGTAGACAAGGATGCCCGTTATCTCCATTATTATTTGCGCTTGCTATTGAGCCACTTGCAGAAAGAGTCAGGGGGCATCCGGAAATACACGGATATAACACAAAGGACACAGTGAATAAAATTTCTCTATACGCAGATGATGTATTAATTTACATTACAAAACCAGAAATTAGTATTCCAAACTTATTAAAGCTAATAACCCAATTTGGTTCACTTTCAGGATACAGAATAAATTGGAATAAAAGTGAAATTATGCCAATAAGGGAACATAACAAACAGATAATACAACAATTTCCATTTAAAATAGTAAAGGAAAAATTTAAATATCTAGGTATTTATGTAACTAAGATATATACATCATTATTTAAAGCAAATTTTCCACCATTACTGAATAAACTACATAAGAATATTCAATACTGGAAAACACTTCCTATCTCAATGGTTGGCAAAATTAATGCCATAAAAATGATTTTTTTACCGCAAATACTATACCTTTTTCAGACAATTCCGATATATCTGGCAAAAAACTTTTTTAAAAAACTGGACTCTATTGTTAATGATTTTATCTGGGATTATAAGAATCATAGGATAAACAAAAGACATTTGTGTAAATCAAAAATAAATGGAGGCTTGGTTTTACCCAACTTTTTGTTTTATTTCTGGGCAGTTAATATTAAAAATATGAATTTCTGGTTGGAAGAAATAGATCATCAACCAGACTGGTTAAAAATGGAAAAGGAAGATTGTTTACCTTTTGATATCGGTTCGATATTATTTGCTATGTCTAAATTAAACAAAAAAAATTATAGGGAAAACCCTATAATATTTAGTGCTATACGAATTTGGAAACAATTAAAAAAGACATTAAAATTAGATAATTTATCACTTTTTCTTCCAATTGTGAATAACCCTTTGTTTAAGCCTTCATGGTTGGACGGGGGTTTTACACAATGGAAGAATTATGGAATTAAAAATATGGGACAACTTTACAAGGAAGGCACTTTTCTGACATTTCAGGAGTTGCAACAGACTTATGGACTTCGAGGAAATGATTATTTCAGATATCTTCAACTTAGAGATTATGTAAAATCGAATACTCAAAATTTTCGAATTAGAAATTCAGAAATTCTTGATGAATGTTGGAACAAACATCCTAATACAGAAAAATTAATATCTTATATATATAATATCTTATTAGACAGTGACATTCCATCGACGGACTTACACAGACAAACATGGGAAAAAGAATTAAATCAAATAATAACGAAAGATACTTGGGAAGAAAGTTTACAACACATACATCAATGTTCATTAAACGCCAGACATTCTCTAATACAATTTAAAGTAATACATAGGTTACATTATTCAAAAACAAAACTACATAAAAATTTTCAACATATCTCACCTATATGTGATAAATGTCAACATTTAGAAGCTACCTTATCTCATATGTTTGCAAACTGTATAAAATTTAAAAATTCTGGGTAAATATTTTCAGTATAATATCTAAAGTAACCAGCACACAATTGGACCCAGATCCAAAATTAATAATACTTGGAATATTAGAATTAAATCAAACATTTAGAACAACACAAAGAAACTTTATTGATTATAGTTTAATAACAGGAAAAAAATTAATTCTAAAATTTTGGAAAGGCCCTACGACCCCCACAATCAAAATGTGGATTATAGAAATGACGGAGACCTTAAACGTGGAAAGAATCAGATTCTCCCTGTTGGACAAACAGAAATTATTCGTTGGAACATGGTCTCCTTTTATTGATTACTTAAAGGGTCAGAACAGTTCAGCACAGGAACCTGACTAGCACCCGGGCTAAAGAATGGATGAAATGCTATATTTAGAAATGTACGAATATATCTCGAATGAAGTTTTCTATTTTAATAAATTTTTCCGTTCTTCTTTAACTATCTTTTTTCTTTTTTCTTTATTTTTGTTTTTGTTTTTGTTTTTCTTCTCTTTCTTTTCTTTCTTTACTTCATCTTTCTCTTTAGTTCTATTTAGCTTAAAAAAAAAGGCAAAAGGTATTGGAGACGATGTAATAATAATTGACAATATTATCAATTTAAAAATGTAAGACTGTAATGATGTAACTAGGTTGTGTACGTATCTCCAATAAAAAAAAAAAAAAAAAATAAAAAAAAAAAAAAAAAAGAAAAAAAGAACTACAGTAGTATCAATGGATAATCGAGGGTCAGTGTGGACTCAATGGGCCAAAGGGCCTGTTTCCATGCTATATCTCTAAACTAAACTAAAGACCTTGAGGCAGTCCATGGATCCCTGAAAGTGGAGGTACAGGTACAAAAGATGGTGACAAAGGCATATGGGATGCTTACATTCATCTGCTGCAGCACAGGATATGAGTCAGGGACATCATGTTTCAACTTTATAAGACATTGCTTAGGACACACCTGGAGTATGGTGTGCAGCTCTGGTTGCCCACTATAGGGATGTGATAGCTCTGGAGAGGATACGGAAGAGATTCATCAGGGTGTTACCTGGATTGGAGCATTTCCGTTATGAGGACAGATTGAAGATGCTGTGTTTGTTTTCTCTGGAGATCAAGGCCAAAGGTGACCCAATAGAGGTGACGAGATCATGAGGGGATACAGAGAGTAGATAATAAAAATTAGAATCCCATGGTGTGGGTATCTAAAACATGAGGCATAAAAATAAGATAACGGGTAGGAGGTTCACAGGGCATCGTGGGGGAAATTTTTCACACACAGAATAAGAAGCACTTGGACAAGCACTTAAATCACAAAGCTATAGAAAGCTCTGGACCAAATGTGGGTAAATAGGATTAGTACAGAAAAGTACAAAGGTCGCCATGGAGATGATATACCAAATGGTTTGTTTTTGTGCTTTACATTGCATTAAAGAATCTCCAATGCCCTGGTTTGGAAATTCATTCTTTTTCATTCTTTAGGGAACGGGGGTTCCCCTCCTCGACTATAGATGAGGCTCTGACCAGGGTCTCTTCTATACCTCACAGCTCTGCTCTCACTCCCCATCCCCCCACTCGTAACAAGGGCAGAGTCCCCCTTGTCCTCACCTTCCACCTTACCAGCCATCACATACAACAGATAATCCTCTGACATTTTTGCCACCTCCAACGGGATCCCACCACTGGCCACATCTTCCCATCTCCTCCCCTTTCGGAGACCGCTCCCTCCGTAACTCCCTGGTCAATTTGTCCCTTCCCACCCAAACCACCCCGTCTCCTGGTACTTTCCCTTGCAACCGCAGGAAATGCTACACTTGTTGCTTTACCTCCTCCCTTGACTGCATCCAAGGACCTAAGCAGGCTTTCCAGGTGCGGCAGAGGTTCACCTGCACCTCCTCCAACCTCATCTATTGCATCCGCTGCTCTAGTTGTCAGCTGCTCTTCATCGGTGAGACCAAGTGTGGGTTTGGCGATCACTTCGCCCAACACCTCCGCTCAGTTCGCATTAACCAACCTGATCTCCCGGTGGCTCAGCACTTCAACTCCCCCTCCCATTCCGAATCCGACCTTTCTATCCTGGGCCTCCTCCATGGCCAGAGTGAGTCCCACCGTAAATTGGAGGAGCAGCATTTCATATTTCGCTTGGGTAGTTTACACCCCAGCGGTATGAACATTGACTTCTCCAATTTCAGGTAGTCCTTGCTTCCTTCCTCTTTCACCTCCCCTTCCCAGCTCTCCCTCAGCCCACTGTTTCCGCCTCTTCCTTTCTTCTTCCTGCCCCCCACCCCCACATCAGTCTGAAGAAGGGTCTCGACCCGAAACGTCACCTATTCCTTTGCTCCATAGATGCTGACTCACCCGCTGAGTTTCTCCAGCATTTTTGTCTACCCTTGATTTTCCCAGCATCTGGAGTTCCTTCTTAAAGAAATAGTTTTTTTTTATCATCGTTACTTTTTTCATTCATTGTTCTTTATCTCTCCATATCACTGTCTATATCTCTCGTTTCCCTTATCCCTTACCAGTCTGAAGAAGGGTCTCAAACTGAAACGTCACCCATTCCTTCTCTCCAGAGATGCTGCCTGTCCCGCTGAGTTACCCCAGTGTTTTGTGTCTATCTTTGGTTTATTAAAAACTTCACTGGATAAAAATAATATGTAATTAAAAACATAGCAATTCATGAATTAGACACATTTAAGAACAGGGCATCAAAGAAATATTGAATATACCATAAAACGAGTGTTAGAGAATGTGAAATATTCTTTAAGCCAAGTCCTCTGGAGAAACTGAATCATAACTAGCAAGATGACAAGCAGAGAAATGTATTGTGCAATGTGCGTATGATGGATATGCTGAGAGCACATACTTAGGCGATATTGCCAGGTACAATGTTGCTGGGAGTGGGGTGAGAAACTGTTAATTAAAGGAGATGGAATCCCATAAACAGGGCTCCCATTCCTGATACACCCTGCACTGTCCTGCTACTGCAAACCTGCCCATGGCAACCCACTAAGTTGTAAGCAGATGTAGCATCTGGGAGTTTCAGGAAATGGAGGGAGCACCACTCTCATGAGTTGGATACCTGAATGATGCTGGGGCGAGCAGAAAATAATAGCAGTGCTATTTGTCAGGAGTTGGCATTTGCCAGTTGTTGATGTGGGAGTACACGTTAGGGTGTCTCTGGTTATAGAGTTGACATACGCTGTGCAACAGTTATGTTCATTAATGGTATTAATGTTAACAGCATTGAGGTGATAAGATATGGAACCGTTTTGTGATGGTTATCTATAAAACATCCTGAAACAACGATCCAAAGTTGTGAGTTGCAATCCCAGCTTCCTCGTATTGGGTGAGAAAAGCAGGACAAGCCAAGTGCTACCTTCGATTTTCCAGCATCTGCAGGTCCTTCTTAAACACAAAAGTGAATTTGAGATCCTGTAATTGTGATCCTCAACACAGGAGACAGCCCCGACTGTGGTGACTACAGTGAGATCTATCTGCTGAATACCACGGGGAAAGTCAGGGCAAGTCCTCCTCAAGAAGTACGGGAGACATAATCAACATTGTCAAGAGAGCGCTGCACCATCACTAGTAAATGTGAGCTTTTTTCGACCTCACTGAAGCCTTAAATTCTACAGTTACAGTTCCTACCACTGCAGTCGAAGTGCGAGTTATTAATTAGAGCCAACGTCAGTGGGGTGAACCCCACTTCTAGTTCACCGCTGTCCTTCATCATACCTCGTCCAATCGAGTTGACATGTAACTGCAGGTAACTCGATCAGTACGGAGAGCAATCAAGGATAGGCAATAGATGATGATCTTAACAACGAAGATAGACACAAAAAGCTGGAGTAACTCAGCGGGTCAGACAGCATCTCTGGAGAAAAGGTATGGGTGATGTTTCAGGTCGAGACGGTCTGAAGAAGTCTCGACCCGAAACGTCACCCATTCCTTTTCTCCAGGATGCTGTCTGACCCGCTGACTTACTCCAGCTTTTTGTGTCTATCTTCGGTTTAAAATAACATCTGTAGTTCTTTCCTACACATGATCTTAACAACAAAGGTAGACACAAATGCTGGAGAAACTCAGCGGGTGAGGCAGCATCTATGGAGCGAAGGAATGCCCATATCTGCCAAGTGCAAAAAGGAATCTCTTTCCTCATTCGGGAACTTCCGGGCACAGACTCCGCCCGCTGTCGACCCCGGACCAATCCGCCATCGTTCCGTGGCTCCGCCCCGATGGAGGACCCTCCCCTGGTCCGAGTTCATGCCCCCATCACAAGCGAGACCCCGCCCCTGATGAGGCCTGTCCCGCCCCGCGAACATGCCCCCCATCACAGGCCCCGCCCCCGGCCCGCGCTCATTACCCCATCACAGGCTCCGCCCCCGGCCCGCGCTCATGGCCCCATCACAGGCTCCGCCCCCTGAACAACTGCTCCACTCGCTCCCGGGATTCTCGGCGCGGCGTCGTCGCCATCTTATGTGTTTCCCAAAGCCTGAGCCGAGAGCTGGTGCGTGTGGCGGGGCTGGAGCTGCTGCAGCCGGCTGGAGGATGCCTGGCGGATAAATGTGGCCCAAACCTAACATCCCTCTGCTGTTGTTGCTGATCGCGGTGGCGGCGAAGCCGGAGCGACCAGGTAATGGGGGGCGGGGACGGTAGGCCGGGCGGGTGCGGGGGGAGGGGCGAGGTGGGGCTTGGCCCTTCACTCTGTGGGGGACGCTGAGTGTTTATTCCCCGCCAGAGAGGCCGCATCACTGTCGCTGGAAGTGTTGGTCACATCGGGCCCGTTGCACTGGCATTATTGGTTATACCAAGGGGCGGGGGCAGATTATGTATTCACGGCAGCACCGTGGGAACAGTACGGAGTCAAAGACACTGCGCTACCCCAACAAACCGTTTCGCTCCCCTTAGGAACGGACCAGAGATCAGTGCAACCAGACTCCCCGCCGACCCTTTAAAAGATGCAGTGCAGCATGTCGCCAAGGATTGTCCCGTCCCTCACCTCGGCATTAGATTAACAACACTGACTTCAAAAAACCCACCTGACCCTTGAATTCACGCATATATATTTTTCCAGATAAACGGGTGCCTATTCTGCCCTCAGATCTAGTAAATCGTAGTCGATGCCGCAACCATTAGTGCAAATAAAAGTGCACAGAATGTAACATTAACTGGGTAGCAGCGGGCACAGATTAAGGATAAATATAATGTTTCCCGATTGTCAGGATGTGACAAGTGGTGTCCGATTGGAATCTTTTTTGATACCTCGTCTTCTAAGTGACGAATTAAGGAAAACAGTGTTGTTTATCTCGGATTTCAGATTACACCGAGCAAAGAAGGGCAGGCACAGTCGTAAAGCATTTGAAACCGGCTCTTCGGGCCAACTTTCCCATACCGGCCAAGATTCCCCATCTGCCCGCGTTTGGCCCATATCCCTAAACCTCTTCTATCTATGTAGCTGTCCAAATTACATTCAAATGTTGTTATAGTACTTGCATCAATGACTCCGGACAGTTTGTTCCATATACCCACCACCTGTGTGGAAAAAGTTGCCCCTTCAGGTTCCTATTAAAAATCTTTCCCCTCTCATAAACCTATTACCTCTGGTTCTTGATTTGGAAAGTACTGTCAACATTGCATTCATAAATTAATTTTTCTGTCAATGTGTAAGTCGAAGCAAAAGCGTCCGGGATGCAGGTAGTATGAGTGGACAAAACCATAGTCGATTTTGTTTAATGTATGGAAAGAGTTGTCATCCATTTTAAATGCAAGAATTATAATTTTCTATAAATAGCAAACAATGTGGAATTGTACTTAATTTCAAAGGCTGATGGAATCTTTATCTCAAGCAGAAGTTTAAAAAAAAGAAGGAACACCGAAATCTGTCTCCACGTTATACTTAAGATAGACACAAAATGCTGGAGTAACTCGGCGGGATAGGCAGCATCCCTAGAGAGAAGGAATGGGTGATGTTTCGGGGCATGACCCCTTTTCAGTTATACTTAGCCAGTCTGCTCCAAACCTTGGACTTTTTCCTTCACTGACGCTATACTAAAATCTTTATGATGCTGAGAAAGGCCAATATCCTAGACATTGCTAAACCAGGACTAGACTTGCACAGTAAATGACAGCACCCTGGGAGTATTGCGGAGCAGAGACCCAAGGGTACAAGTCATAGTGCCTTGAATGTGGCGACAGGTGGATAAGCTTGTCCTGTTCGGATGGGGCATAGAGAACAAGAGTTGAAACATTATGTTACAGTTGTTCTAGATGATGATGAGACTGGATCTGGAATATTGTGTGACGTTCTGATTGTCAAACTATAGGAAGGATATGATTGAAGCTGGAGAGGGTGGAGAAAATATTCACAAGGATATTACCTGCATTGGGTTTTAGATATTAGGAGAGATAGGATAGGCTAGGACCATTCCTTGGAGCGAAGAAGGTTGAAGGGTTACATTGGAGAGGTATATAGAATCATGAGAGGCATAGATAACTTGGATTGTCAGTTCCCTCCCCCCCCCCCCCATTCCCGTCTAAGTGAGTCTAAAATTAGAAGGAATATTTTAAAGTGACAATGGAAACATTTAAAGGGAACCCGAGGGGCATGATTTTCATACGGCATGATGAGTTTATGTAATGAAACTGTGCAAAGGTTGATACAATTGCTTTTAAGAGATGTGGATGGCTTCATGGATAGGAAAGTTTAGAAGGATATGGGCCAAATGCAGGCATTGGGACCAGCTCATTAAGGCATCTTGGCTGACATGGACGAGTTGGGCCAAACGGCATGTTTCTGAGTTGTATAACAATGACTCTATAACAATGGTAAAAATGCAGTGGCAAATAGATACAAAATTAGGGAAACATTTTGCAAGACTTAAAGGCTCTATCTCTGAATGCTCAACACATTGGTGACGAGATAAATTAATTGATGTTACAAATGGAGATGAATGGAAATGTTCTAATAGCCATTAGGCATATGTGATTATATACTGGCCAAAGCTGAAAACAATAATTCAAGCTCCTTTCGAAGGAAAAGCAAGAATGAAGTATCTCTGATAGTGATGTTGGGAGAGTCGGGAGAAATAACCATGGCTCAGAAAATTGAATTAAAATCTGTTTGGAGGGGGATTGGAAGTAAATTATAAATAATATAGAATTTTTGCTATTAATTGAACATTGATTATCAAGTGCAAGTTTGACAAGTGCTGATGTTTGAGCAGATCTGGGTGCCCATGCACAAGAAACACAGTTGACACATGTGACGGATAAGTACAAAAGAGGGGGAAATATTTACTAGATTGATTCCTGGAATTAAAATGTTGACTTCTGAAGAAAGATTGAGTAAATTGTGTCTGTGCTGCCTAGAAGTGAGAATAATCAGATTTTTTAATCAAAATATATGATTCTTTGGAGCATGTATAGCTGTGAAGATGTTTCTCCTGGTGATGGAATCTTGAACAAGAGGGGCATTCTCAAGTTCGGGATTACATTTAAGAAGCGAATGAGGTGATATTCCCTTTGAGGGCTGCAAAGCGAAGCAATTCTCTACGATGAACCTGTGGATGGTGTTGAGGCATTGGGTGGGATTGTACTGCTTAATCACTCTTGCCCCCTCCCCAATTCCATGACTGCACAAATCTTTTGCAGCCCCCTTGGTCCAGATTTCACTGTCACTGATATCTTGCAAAGTTAAAAAATTCGTCAGTGCAAAGTGATCATTCCTGTCAAAGGCCATTGAACTGTGTTTGTTTTGGAGCAGAAGTTTAAAAACCGAAAAGGTCAAACAATTTTTTTTTAAACTTTTAAAAATATGTTGAAGTGATACAAATTAATTGAACATCAGGTAAACTAAAATGTGAGGAGCTGGATGTGTAGGGAATCCAGCCTCGCTGAAAGCATGATCAAATTCAAATATAGGACAGTGGTGAGGCTGGAAGTAAATTGTAGCAGCATCCACCTTCAGTGCATTACTGACTATAAACATTACGACGAGTGGTAGACATGTCAATCATGCATTGACTTGCAGTGAGCAGGTCGGTATTGGTTCTCTAACAAGCTGCCAGCAAAAATTACAGCAGTATTAAAGCAGTATTTCAAAGCTGAGGTACTCCTTTAGGTTGCAGAGGAATCAAAAGTCAAGAACATGGCGTTGAGGCCAAACCTCAGACCAGTTACTCTCTTATTGAATGCAGAATAAACTCTGGGCAGGTTGGCTCTGCAAACAGAAATGGTTTGGTGGGGTCTGCCAGCAGTGTTCTTTTGCAGCACTAAGCTAATTGGCATTTTACCTCAGTAACTGTATATTCACCAACCAAAGTAATTGTCATTTTGAAGTGTTGCATGAATTGTGGGACTGAATCTTGCTGTGTTAGTTGGGAACCCTGCTTGACATCAATTTTCTTAAATCCAATCTGATATTGATGAATATAAACTTAACAGGCTTTGTTTATTCTACTAGCTATATGATTTTCAACTTCTCCAAGATCACAGGTTATGCAGAGGATCAAGGATTAGAGCAATTTCTTGGTTTCTATATGTGTCTGTCTGCCAGATGTGATGATTTTCTCACAATGCATTGATTGTCTAAACAGTGAGCAGTGAGGTTTCTCTCATTAGTTGTGGTGCCAACAGTCATCTTGTTTTTCTTCTTAATGCCGTTCATCTGCCGCTGATCAAGATTTTAAGCCAAATCTAGCATGAAGGATTTGTCTTGGGACTCTTGCTCAGCTGCCTTTTTTTTACCCTTTGTGCAGAAGTTTAAGTAGCCTGTTTCAAGGATATGCAAATACTTGTTATCCATTAATTTCCTAATTACCCTCATTAATGAATCAAAACAAGCAACCACCCCAGCCTTAGATAGGCATAAAAAACTGGAATAACTCAATGGGTCTGGCAATATCTCTAGAGAAAACGAATGAATGACGTTTTGGTTCGAGACACTTCTTCAGGCTGAGAGTCAGGGGAAGAGGAAACAAAATTAGGGCACATGGTATTGGGGTAGAGTACTGACATGGATAGAGAAGTGGTTGGCAGACAGGAAACAAAGAGTAGGGATTAACGGGTCCCTTTCAGAATGGCAGGCAGTGACCAGTGGGGTACCGCAAGGCTCGGTGCTAGGTCCGCAGCTATTTACAATATACATCAATGATTTGGATGAAGGGATTCAAAGTAACATTAGCAAATTTGCAGATGACACAAAGCTGGGTGGCAGTGTGAACTGTGAGGAGGATGCTGTGAGAATGCAGGGTGACTTGGACAGGTTGGGGGAGTGGGCAGATGCATGGCAGATTAAGTTTAATGCGGATAAATGTGAGGTTATCCACTTTGGTAGCAAAAACAGGAAGGCAGATTACTATCTAAATGGTGTCAAGTTGGGAAAAGGGGAAGTACAATGGGATCTGGGGGTCTTTGTACATCAGTCTATGAAAGTAAGCATGCCGGTACAGCAGGCAGTGAAGAAAGCAAATGGCATGTTGGCCTTTATAACAAGAGGAATCGAATATAGGAGCAAAGAGGTCCTTCTGCAGTTGTACAGAGCCCTAGTGAGACCACACCTGGAGTATTGTGTGCAGTTTTGGTCCCCTAATTTGAGGAAGGACATTCTTACTATTGAGGGAGTCCAGAACCAGGGGCCACAGTTTAAGAATAAGGAGTAAGCCATTTAGAACGGAGACGAGGAAACACCTTTTCTCACAGAGAGTGGTGAGTCTGTGGAATTCTCTGCCTCAGAGGGCGGTGGAGGCAGGTTCTCTGGATGCTTTCAAGAGAAAGCTAGATAGGGCTCTTAAAAATAGTGGAGTCACGGGATATGGGGAGCAGGCAGGAACGGGGTACTGATTGGGGATGATCAGCCATGATCACATTGAATGGCGGTGCTGGCTCGAAGGGCCAAATGGCCTACTCCTGCACCTATTGTCTATTGTCTATTGAGAGAAATAGACGACACACAATAATTGAATGTAAGATATGCTAAAAGCAACGATGATCAAGGAAAGGTGGAACCCACAATGGTCCATTGTTGGTTGCGGGGAAGGTGAAAATGAGTTATACAGTCAGTGAAACCCAACACGACGGCAGTGAAACTAGTACAACGACCAGGTGGGGGAGAGAGGGGATGCAAGGGTTACTTGAAGTTCTAGAAATCAATATTCATACCACTGGGTTGTAAGCTGCCCACACAAATTATGAGGTGCTGTTCCTCCAATTTGCATTTGGCCTCACTCTGACAATAGAAACGGCCCAGGACAAAAAGTTCAGAATGGTATTGGAAAGGGGAGTTAAAGTGCTTGGCAACTGGGAGATTGCGTAAGCCAAGATGAACGGAGCGAAGGTGTTCAGCAAAAGGTTTTCCCAGTCTGTGCGTGGTCTCGCCGATATATAGGACTCCACACTTGGAACAGCATATCCTGTAGATGAGGTTGGAGAGGTGCAAGTGAGTCTCTGCCACAGCTGAAAGGACTGTCGCCGTCCATGGACAGAGTTGAAGGAGGAGGTATAGCGACAGGTGTTGCATCTCCTGCGGTTGCAGGGGGAAGGTAACAGTAGGATCGCAGTAATAGTAAAGAACCTCATCCTTGGGTTACGTGAATGTGACGCTTGTTCATCTCCAGCTTTGCTCAAGTGATCTTGAGTACATTGTCTTCAGACAAGCATTTTAGGTAAGTCCACTCATGGCACTGACTAAAATAATGTAATTGTTCTATCTGTCTAAAGGTAGAGATAACAGGAGCTTCCTTTCCCTAATCGCAATGTGGTGTGTTTATCATTTCCCCCAGAGAATACCATGGGCATAAACTTCTGGAACTCGACTAAAAAACATCTTCTGAAGCTTGTATATTAAAGAATGCTGTCTCAACATCCATCTGCTATTTGCTTTTATAGCTTTCTTCTCCAACCACTGTAGCTTGTGATTATTAACAATTAATATTTTTATGCAATATACACCTTAATACCTTGACCTTTCAAGCTATACTCCTAACTAATTCATAACTTTCAGTATTTGATTATGTTATGATAGAAACACATGCCTTGTTTCTATATTCCCTTGGTGATTATGTGGTCCACTATATCTTGGAACAATGATACTCTGGATTGATGGTGGCACAGCGCTTCCTGTGTCTCATATTCAGCTGAGGAACTTTTCAAATCTTGAGTCCTAACATGGGATTTCAAGATCGTTCTCGCCTGTGCCTGGACCGAGTTGGTAAAGAGTCGTTTGATGTTGTAAAAATGTGGCACTGTTTTGGGACACAGTCCAACCTGAGACCCTTGGCTTGGCAAATGTGTCTGTAACATGTGTTTATGGATGTCATTAGCCATTTTTAAACTGCTCATTCTCTCAATTACAGGCCCACGGCTCGGTCTGGCAAGACTTCTGTCAGGTAGGTTTTTTGACATGATGTGAAAAATAAATGGCACGTTTTTATCGGTGAGGCAACTTATTTGACAAATTTTAATACTATTTATAACTGATGATACAATGAATCAAATACATCTGGCATGTGTGGGCAGTTAGGAAACGCATCTTTCTGGAGATAATCCCTTTAGTATTGGTAGCCATGTTTCTGACTCAAGTCGCGAGATGGTGGTAGACTTGCAGTGCAGGAGGGAGATAGATAAATTTGTGTTTAGAGGGAATTTTCTGTTCTTTGCAAGTTCATTATACATCTTTAATATATCCACAGCCACCCAAGTAGGCCCTGACAACTAGCATTACAGACTGACCCCCTGATGGATCATTCCCACTTCCCTGATGGACTTCAGGTGAACTGGTGTTCCCAGATTGCATTTGTTAGGGATTTTATCCTAAGTATTAAGTTTTTCTTTCTCTCAAATATTAACAGACCCCATTATTTAATGGCAACACATCCACATTTTAATTCTGTTTTGCATGTTATTGTGTCTAGAGAGATATGGGACTTTTCCCTGCTGTTCTCCTCTCTAATTTGACACCCGGTTGTGCAGGCACGTCTCTAGCTGCATATTGTTTTTCAATTGGAAGTATTATAGAAGCAGCATTTGGATGAGCAGCTGATGTGCTAACATTGGCCTGTGTTTTTTTTTCAGAGCTGCGCTGTACAACTGGAGAATTTGCTTGCAAGACTGGAACTATTCAGTGTATTCCTCAGAGCTGGTACTGCGATGGATGGCAGACCTGTGAAGATGGCAGTGATGAACTCGATTGTCCAGGTAAGTGACTAGATTATGTAATTTGGTTTATGATCTCAAATATGCAATCTTTAATTATATTTATATTATCAATGTACATGAAAGTAAATTTTAAGGGACCCATGTTCCTTTAAAAAAAGTGTCTACGCTCTAATCTGGTACAACTTAAAATCAAGATTTTATATAATTGTCTGTAGAAATGTGCTGATTAGTATCTACATGCACTGGTGTGGATTGTCACTCTGAGATTGTGACATTGAAAGTTCTGTGTTGTGGGGTGGAGGTCAAGGTCAGAGGACCTAAATGAGGTCTTGAATGGAGTTGGGTCATGGTATAGCGTGGAAAGAAAAACTGCCTCTTATGTTCTGTCTTTGGAGAGGTTCCTGTCAACTGAAGACATTATTTAGAATTGTGTACATTGCTATTGTGTAAGTTTCTTTGTTTTGTACCGATGAACAAAAAAGCTATAAATAATGTAAATTAAATCATGGCAGAAAAGATTCTGTATTTGTACTGTGGAATGTAAAGTTGAATCTATCCTGGGTAAGGCAGTCAGCAGAGGATTTTGTATCTTTAGATTCTTCATCTGTAAGTCATTGCACTGAAATCTGAATTGTAGCCTCCATGTAAGGGAAAGTGGGAAGTTTCCTCCAGATGTATTCACTCCACGGAATTGAGCAACATCAGTGCAGGGTTGGTATGATGGAGGTTTAGTAGAGAATGAGAATACTGAGGAATGGCTCTCCACTGAAGGGTATAATGCTGCCCTTGAATAAACCATTTTGGAAGATGGTTGTTATGGCGTTTTGGAACAAGGAGTTGTCCAGTAGAGAAAGAGGGGATGCAGTGTTGTAGGGATTTGATGCATTTAAATAAAAACTTGTTATTTTTTATTCTTTGCCGTTGAACAAATTTCTTGATCTTTTCTGTCTATAATCACGATTATAGACAACTAACGGGTCCCTTTGCGAGTTCTTCTCCAAGGAGAACAAATGTAATTAAAATCTCAATATTAGAATTTTTGTAAAATTCTTTTGCCCCTCTGAAGCATTTACATTTCTTCTTAAGCAGCAGGAGAACCAGGCACTGCCATCTATTTTTAGCAGTGTCAGTGCTATATTAATGTTCATTCTCTGCCTCTGCTTATAAAGCCCAGGATCTCTCATCAGTCTGAAGAAGGATCTCGACCCGAAACGTCGCCTATTCCTTCGCTCCATAGATGCTCCCTCACCCACTGAGTTTCTCCAGCATTTTTGTCTACCTTCGATTTTTCTAGCATCTGCAGTTCTTTCTTAAAGATCTCGATGTTCAATCAGAATGGTGTGCTTCTGACTGGAAGAGAACCTGCAGTTGACCTGTTATCCTTTTCTTTCTTCGGGTTTGCAGATGACATTAAAGTCTTGGCGATTAATTGTGAGTCACACAGTAGTCATGGTGCACAGGGGCTAAGCTAATAAAGCAAATAGCTTTGATCTGGGTAGCATCGAGCTGCTTGACTAGTATCACGATTCCCACATTGCCACACGTGAGGGGTTTTCCATTATTCTCCTGTCTTGTGAATGGGGGTAGTCAGGAAATTTAATTTTCTCATGAGAATACCCTGCTTCTGAATTGCTCTTGTTAGCCGTAGCATTTGTATGGCTGTTCTGGTTATATTTGTGGTCAATGATGACCTCTAAATTGTTCATTGATCAGATGACGGCAATGTCACTGAATGACGGAGTTGTATTTAACAATTTTGCTTGCTGGAGGTGATCATTGCCTATTGCTTGAACGGCTGCCTCTGCCCAACTATCCCACAAGACTGTAATCTGGTCATTATCAAATGAATATTTCTGGTAGTTTGCTGAAGTAAAAAATAGTTGCTGCCATTCCTATATGGCATCAACAATTTAGTTTAGTGTAAATTACAGTGGGGGAAAAATGTACAAAAACCTTTGGGGCTGCCAGAGCCTATGAGAAATATGGCATAGATATCGCTTGATCCTTGCAATTCAGACATCGTGTGAACGCATGCCGTGTTCTCTCAGGATAATATATCCTTCCAAAGGTAGTTGATATCTGCAACTGAACACAGTATTCCATATTTAGGTCGTGTGATTAGTAAACCTTTGCATTATCGTTCTCTAGATATTAAGGCCTTTTTGACTATTTTCTACAGCATTCATGACATTTTAATAGCCCATACACACAGGCTCCTTTCCAATCCTTTCATAAACATTTTTCTCATCTTTTTGTTTCTGAAGTAAACAAGCTCACAATTGCCTGCATTGAAATTCGTTTGACATTGTTTTGCCAATTCACGTAACCCTCCAATCACTGTTTCTATATGCAGTGATACAAAAATGTCAAACCAAGATGCATCGTTTTCTGTCCCATCATCCAAGATTTATAATATGCTGTATGTGTTGGAAGGAACTGCAGATGTTGGTTTAAACCGAAGATAGACACAAAAAGTTGCAGCATCTCTGGGGAGAAGGAATGGGTGAGGTTTCAGATCGAGACCTTTCTTCAGTTGTTCTACCAACAGTTTTTTATGGGAACTTTTCATCACCACCTGCCAGTTTGAGTATCTGTCCGCTATTGCTCCTGTCTCTTGCCAGTGCAGTTCATTCTATTTGTTCTGAATGGTATCGGTGATGTTCAGAGCTGAAGCAATGGATACAGTTTTTATTCTGACTTATCTGTTTTACATCAGACATAGCTGTTATGTCTTGGTGTGACCTAGTCATTTGAATAGGGTTTTTGCCATGTAACATTTTAATTAAATAAATGTTAAATGCGTCTTAAGTAAATTTGTTTCCTCCATTAATTGTTATTCATTGACATTTTTTCCCGTTGGTCCTTCTGTCAGAAGGCCATCAGAGCACTCATAATAAGGCTTTACTTTCCACTGCCTGGCCACTATTTGCCATCTGCAGACTGGATCAACTTGTGTAACAACCAAGGTGACAGTGCCAGCAGTATCCAAGAGCAGGTGGCTGCAGAGGATTAGCACAATCTCAAACAGAGGCCTGGTCGGTCACTCCAGCTCAGTGTTTTCAGTTACCATCACAAACTCATCCCCAACCAGCAATTCCAGTCCCCTTCCTCTCAGCTGCTTGAAGCTGAAAGACCAATCATAAGTTACATTTGTGTAAGAAGGAACTGCAGATGCTGGTTTAAACCGAAGATAGACACAAAAAGCTGGAGTAACTCAGCGGGACTAGCAGCATCTCTGGAGAGAAGGAATGGGTGACGTTTCGGGTCAAGACCCTTTAAAGTTACGTTTGCGCATTCTGTCATTAAGAATGCCTCTTTTTAACTTGGACATTTCTAAGTCCACGCTTAATTCTGTTCATCACTTGCTGAATTCCCCAGCCATGCTTTGGTCTGCAGCTTGGGGAATCTAGAACCAGGAGACAGTTCAAGCTAAAAGTTTCAGGAAGAAAGTTAGAAAACCATTCTTTACAGGCTGGTGGAAGCCTGAAAGTCTCTCTAGCAGTTAACATTTCATACTTGGCTAGTTTACATTTGCACTATATTTCCTTGCAAAAGAGGAGTTAGTTACTCACTAAATGTATGCTGGTTTTCAGATCCATCCCATTCCCCTATTTATTCCCCCATTCTCTCAGAAATATTCATTAACACTTCCTTGATTCTGCCACAAGCCCTATTCATAATCATAATCATAATAGTAATATATTAGCTCAGCATGTTTTGCAACATACGAGGAATTTGATTTGCCATAGTCATACCATTAAAGAGCAACAAGACACCCAAATACATTTTTAACATGGACATCCACCACAGCGACTCCCCCACATTTCTATCTGTAATGGAAGGCAAAAGAAGTTCAATCTTCTCCCCTTCATTGTTCTCCCACGGTTGGGGAACTCAAATCTTCCGTCGTCGAGGCGATCTACGTATTAAATTGTTTCTCTTTTTATCAGTTCAGGATCTGAA
Organism: Malacoraja senta; assembly: GCA_038087875.1. NCBI lineage: Eukaryota > Metazoa > Chordata > Chondrichthyes > Rajiformes > Rajidae > Malacoraja > Malacoraja senta. The sequence goes on along the minus strand of CM075980.1, from coordinate 11,896,118 downwards.
ACATAAATAGTTTTTCTTTCTACCTGATGCTGTTTGTCCTGTTGAAATCTTCCAGCATTTTCTAATTTTATTTCATCTGCATCTTCCTCTGCTGAGACTCTAGCACCATCATCTTCCTTGGTGACGACTGACATCAAATGCACATTCGGTACTTCAGCCATACTCGTTGTCCAAAAATAAAATTTCCTTTTTGTATCTACCTTTCTTTTTTGGTCTTTGAAATCTCAAACAGAGGCCTGGTCGGTCACTCCAGCTCCATACAGCCATTTCCTATTTGCATGCCCATTTTGTGCTCTATCTCAGGTACACAAAAATGCTGGAGAAGCTCAGCGGGTGCAGCAGCATCTATGGAGCGAAGGAAATAGGCAACGTTTCGGGCCGAAACCCTTCTTCAGACTGATAGGGGGTGGGGAGAAGAAAGGAAAAAAGGCGGAGGAGGAGCCCGAGGGCTAGGGGAGGGGAGGAGACAACCAGAGGGCTGATGAAGGGGAGGGGACAGCAAGGGCTAGCAGAATTGGGAGAATTCAATGTTCAAGCCCCCAGGATGTAGACTGCCCAAGCGGAATATGAGGTGCTAAGGCATTGTGCTCTATCTCTTTGGTCATATTTGTTGCTCTGAATGTTATTTCCTTACCCTTCATCTCCCAGGTACGTACCTAGACTGTAATGAAAACAATGATATTGGTATTTATTGTTATATGTACTGAGATTTTGCAAAAAAAAACTGCTTTGCAAGCTATGCAGTCAAATCATGCCATACACGAGTACAATCAACCCATACACAAGTACAACTGTGCAAGGAGAAAAACAATGTGCAGAATATAGTGTTACGGCCAGAGGGAAAGCGCAATAAAAAGTGTGAGATAAAGATAGAAGAGGTGCAAATTGTGTAGCCAGAGGAAGAAATAGAGGTGGGAGGGGAAAGAGGAGAAATGGGTGCAGGTCCATGTGGAGCTCGGGGAAGAGAAGGGAGAAAAGGAACAAATTGTTGATGTTATTTATGCCCAGGAACTTGAAGTTCTCGACCATCTCCATTTCAGCACCATTGATGCAGACTAAGGCATGTGCACTATGGTTGAATTTGACCGCACAGTTAAGAGTGTATAGGGAAGATGGTAAAGGGCAGAGCACGCAACCTTGCGGAGCATGGGTGTTGAGAATTAACGAGGAGAAAGTTTTCTCGCCTACGTTTACTGATTGCAGTCCATGGGTCAGGAAATGTAGGATCCAGATGCAGAGGGGGTTACCGAATCCTAGGTCCAGGAATTAAATGGGAATTGTGGTGTTGAAGGTGGAGCTATAGTCAAAAATAGGAATCGGGCATAGGTGTTCTTGTTATCCAGATGTTACAGGGATAAGTGTAGGACCAGGGAAATGGCATCTGCCATGGACTTCTTGCGCCTGTAAGCTGACTTCAGTGGATCAAGGTTGTCTGGGAGATTGGAGTTGATGTGCTCCATGAAAAGCCTCTCAAAGCACTTGAAGGTGGATAACAGAGCCATCAGGTCATTAAGGCATGTGACCTTGCTTTTCTTTGGTTCAGGGATGACTCTGGTGGTGGCCTTGATGCAGGAACCTCAGAATGGAGTGATTTTTAAGGCTAAATATGCCTCAATAAAACATCTGTATTAAAGTTCCCACACTATTTTATTACAGTTTTTTCATGTCCACCAATGGTTCCAATTTCACCTCGTATTTCACCTCATTGAAAAGTGCCGTAATCAAATTGACTGTCATCTAACAGTCCGCTGGAGAGACACTGCTGAGAAATTGCAGGAACTTTCCGCTCCATTGCTGGATCAGTCAGCTTACTGGGGACGTTAGTAGGGGAGTTCTATACCTCCTGACATTTATCAAAGTTTGGCGCAGAAGTGCATGTGTTTTCCCGTTCTGGCCCATGACTGGCAACTGAAGTTTGGATCACAAATGAAATAAAATGAACATAAAATGAGTGCATTAAGTCAAAGAATAATGAGAAAATGATAACATTCCTGACAATCCATTGCATAGTGACAAGTAAAAAAGGAGGAACCTGTGGACAAATTAATGTATTTAAAAAAGTGCTTGAATAGTAGGAAGATTCAATCAGTTTAAATTAGATTGGGTTAGAAGAAAGGTTTAATGTTAAAATATTTTATTGTACTACTACTTGCAGTTGCTATGATCCTTCTCTAACAAAGGAAAGAACACTTTTTTCATGGTCAGAGGATACCTGACTAAGGTATGGCAGCATTTGGTAGCTTATCAGACTATAACCAGGATCAGTGTAAGAACAACATGAGAGGTGCTGAGGGAAGATGCAGTGGCAAAATGGTATAGGGAGGCAAATCATTATTGTGAGTTGGAATCATTACATTCAGGAAAAAACTCAAGACTGACATTAAAGACTATAGACCCTGTACAAGTTATTGAAAAGAGATGTATACTTCTTGTATATTATTGTTTCAAAATATTGAAGAGTTCTTTAATGGACTTCCTTTGCCATAAAATTTTTATCTGGTCTTTAAATGCCACACAAAATAAATCAAAATAACTTGGGTTTGTAATCATCCTTTTGACCCGGTCAGGTTTTGCAGTTGACCCTGTTAAAAAAGACGACGCTTAATATTTCGACACAGTTTTGTTGTACTGGATTTTACGATTATTGAAAGTTCATAGTAACTCCCAGCAAAGTAAACTACTTTCCCCCTCTTATTTCCCTGTATCCATGCAACTTATGCTCTTTTCCCCATCAATGGGGCAATTGACAAGCATGGGAAAGAGATCAAGTTGCATGGTTGCACAATTTCCATTTTTCATTCCCAGTAAAAGCAACTGGTAAATCTCAGGAACCTATCAATGCAATGTATTATCTTTACCAGTGTGGAAGTATGCCTTTTGCATTCAATTCCCATCAATACCCCACTTTCAGATGTGGGAGGAAAACTACAGGGAGAATATAAAGTCTCCACACAGCTAATGGTCAGAATCGAACTGATTTACATGAGCTGTGAGCCAGTAACAGTGTTATTATACAATTTGCTTGAAGTTCATAATACAGTAAACCTTAGTTTTTATGTAATTCTGGTTATAGTGGGTGCACCTACCGACGGCTGCCAACGCCACCCCTGGCTCGTGCTGCCTCCCCAGCCGCCCACGCTACCCCACAGCTTGTGCCACCTCCCGGGCCGCATAGAGCCCTGGCTGCTCACGTCATCGCCAACCTACGTCGCTTCCAGGTCGGACCTTCTGCCGCCACTGCTGGTCCACACTGCTTCCTTTGCCATTTCCTGGCCACACCTGCCACCAGCACCACTGGCCCTTACCTGCACTCCAGCTGCCCGCACCCATTGAGTCCACCGATCCTCTCCTCACCCCTGACCACCAGCAGGCTGGGGCTGTCGACTCATCTGGATTCAAGGCCCAGTTCTGAAGAAGGGTCCCGACTTGAAACGTCACCTATCCATGTTCTCTAGAGATGCTGCTTGACCTGCTGAGTTACTCCAGCACGTTGTGTCCTTTTGTGTATTAACCAGCAACTGCTGTTGTTGATTTCTACTACCTATACAATGATAATACCGTACGTGGTTATAGCAGACAACCGGCAATAACGGACACCAAGTGGGACTAGCACAGTTGCATGACTTGGTCAGCACGGACAAGTTGAGCCAAAGAGCCTACTTCCGTGATGAATAGCTCACTATATATCTGATATTGTGTGAAAGGAAGGACAGAGGAGAAGATTATAAATGGATGAAGACTAGATAACCAAAGAAATACCAATGGTTTTATTATAACACCGGAAAACTCTTGTTGAAGAAAAATTGGCTAAACAAGAAGATTCTTGTGGAGACGCAGGGTGTGGCTGATGTAATGAATAATATTTTTCTCTTGAGAAGGCAGTTGAGCAAAATGCTGGTGGTATAACAGTAAACTAAAATTGGGTAATTCCAAATGATGAATCTAGTTTGGAAAAAGCGAGCTGGCGCTGGAAAACTTTCAAGACAACCATCCAGGACAATATATTGTTAAAGAAGGAACTGCAGATGCTGGAAAATCGAAGGTACACAAAAATGCTGGAGAAACTCAGCGGGTGCAGCAGCATCTATGGAGCGAAGGAGATATGCAACGTTTTGGGCCGAAACCCATCTTCAGACGAAACGTTGCCGATCTCCTTCGCTCCATAGATGCTGCTGCACCCGCTGAGTTTCTCCAGCATTTTTGTGTACCTTCCAGGACAATATATATTGGTAGTTTGGTTGGGAGTGGGGGGAGACATTGGGGTAATCAATAACATGCAGCATTAATTTTTTTAAAGCATGTGTTTAACTAACGATAAGAGTTGTTGCATGTATTGGAGAGAGCTGGCAAGATGATGTTGATATGGTGTGACTTTTAGAAGATGATTGATAAAGTACAACATGATAGTGAAACTAAAGGGTGCTGGCAGGGTCCACAGTGTACTGGCTAAAGAGATGGTGGGCACCTGAATGACAGTAAAACCAAGGATGCTCTTGTATTCCACAAATAACCCATGTGGAGGAAATTAAAGAAACATTAAAGAAGTTATCCCCAAGGACAAACTCAGACAGGTGGGAAGGAAAATTGTGTGGCCTTCATTTAAGATGCAAGTGGTCCGTTGGCTATTTTGCTAGGTGACTAGAACATTTGTGGCATGAAAGCAATCATCCAGCTTTTCAAATCCTCCCATGGCCTTTTCCCTTTATCATCTCCTTGATCTCTGTACTCCTGCATTTCTGGTCTTTTGCACATTTATCTTTTAGGTTGCTATATTTCGCACACATCTTCAAGGTACGAAACCCTTTCACATGGACCTCCATTTGTAAATCTTCAATTTCTATCTGACTTTATTCATTATTACATTAAATTCTATCTTCTGATCCTATCTGTTTCAAACACCTGTTTAAAAAATAATAATATTGGGGCATTTTACTACATTCCAAATATTGCATGAATGAAATGCTGTTTGGTTATGTAGCTGCAGGGAGTGAGTGCAGCTTGTCATACTCTCTTACCTACTGTCTACCTACTAGGAGTGATTGGTGATCACCGCGGGCACCACACAAAGGAAACTACTGACCTGAAACAGGTGCGTGGCAGAACTGCCGAGGACACCCGCTTCTACCCGATCAATGTGGCCCAGCCCTTCCAGTTCACCCGTAAGTTGCAGTTCCACTATCTTGATGTTTGAACAAGCTCTTCAAAAGTCAGATTGCAGCAGCTTTTTACCAGTTTTGTTGTTAAGAGAATCCTACCAAGCAAAGGTTTGTGTTAAGGGGTTGGCTTCACTGGCGAAGTATGACAGCATTGTAGAGTTAACTCACAATTCTTAGTTCCTAAGTTTTACTGCAAAAGTATATCTTGAGGTATCATTCCTCTATGTTGACAATAATTATACCACCAATAGAATTCCTGAAGATGCTGCTGGACACTGGAGTGCAGATAATGAGAGGGCCAACTCTCTCATATATGTTCCAAAAACCTTGCAGGTTTACAGAAGAAGTTCTCTGATTCAGTTCCTGATCTGTCCAACTGGTAGACTGGGTCCTGCCCCCGGTTGAGTCAATTCTGATAAAGAATAACATGTCTGTTCAGTGTTATTTCTTGTTATTTGTATTATATTGTTTCCACCAGTATTATGCACTTACATTTTGCAAAGCTGCTTTATAGGTGTTAATTTCATAGAAAAACTCTTGTATTCTATGCCAGTGTTACGCAATAGTAAATCTGCTTTGCCTTATGTAAGGTTGTGTGGTGATTTTTCTCATGATTGGATTAAGTAAGGTTTCTTTATTTACTCAAAGCATCAATAATCCAGGACGTAGCATTGTGCTGATTGGCTGTAGAGTGAGAAGTAACAAATGCGAACATGCTTCATTCAGCAGATGGTCTTGAGTTGCTTGACGGGGAGTTGGGTTAAGTACATGAATCCAACACGAGGTGTGAGGAAAGAGCAGTGCTGTGTGACTCGGGATACTCTTCTGAAGAGCCAATGCAAGGTTATAGACAAATTTTGTTTCACTTGTTCATTTCCAGGATGTGACAATTGCTGGCAAGGCTGTCATTTACTACCTCCCTCTCATTAACAAAGTGAGTATCTTGTCAACCCCTTTGAAGTGCCATCACAATGTTGGTCTGGAGTCTTCTAGGCGAGGGGAAATAACAGATTTTCTTCCTCCATTGATTTTTTTTTTTGTTAACAATCCAATTAGGTTTATATTCTGAGTTCTCTCTTGCAAAATAGCATAAGATTTCATGGACATACATAAGATGTACCTTTTACATTTAGTTGCCTGCATTTAGTCATACTGCAGAATTCATGCTGACAATTGGTCTTGTTGGCAGGTAAGTGTCCAACAGGCTGGCATCACTATGAGGGGACAGCGAGCTGTTATCGAGTGTATTTGAATAGTGAGGACTACTGGAATGCTGTCCAAACATGTCAACGAGTGAATGGATCGTTGGCTACATTCACTACTGATCAAGAGCTGCGCTTCATACTAGCTGAAGAATGGGACCTAGAGGAACGGCCATTGAGTCGCAAGGACCAACGCAGGTAAGAATGGGAGCGATGGGTGGCATGGTGGCAGAGGGAAGGAATGAGGAAACCCAGGAAGTGAGCATGAGTGTGTGGAGGCAATGAGAGAAGAATAGGTGGGGCAAAAGAGAAATTGACAGAGTAAAAGCAGTGAGGAAAAAGTATAGATACGAGGGAGATGAGAGACATGGGGAGTAGGAGATACGAGTGGGAATAGTGGTCAGGGAACAGTGCTGTTAGAAAAAGAAGTGGAGGGGCATTGAGGGCGAGTGTTGGAGTTGGCTCTGAGGTTATTTGGGTGGAGGCAGTGAGAGGTAGTGGAAGAGGGTTATGACAGAACAGTGGGAGCATGTGTGTGGAAGAGCAGAGAAGATTTTGTGTGAACTTGCTTTTTGATGTCAATGTTTGGTACAGCTTTGTTATTGGCAACTACATATTTATTCTCCACTTGATAAATTGTTTCTTCACAGGTTCTGGGTTGGCTATCAGTACACGATAACAAACAGAAGCCACACCTCGCTAGAGGGACAGTGGGAAGTAGCTTATAAGAGCAGTAAGTATGCTGAAAGAGAAGTTGATGTAAGTACCAGTAATGGTGACTTAGAGCACCAGCCTCCTAACCAGCTTGCTCCAATGCAACTTCACTGATGCATTATCAATAATATTTATCATTGAGAATCTTAAGGCTTCATTCAGACAAATGACCAGAACCATGTTTAAGGGGCCAAGGAGAGGCAAGGATGGAACTGTAACAATGGTGTCTACAGGGGGGATGGATAAGTACTTGCATGCTTAATATGAATTTGTAATGGAACCAAGATGGAACCAGGCAAGCGACAACTGAGGGATCAGATCAAAGGATTTGATCCCTCGGATTGACGATTGAGTTTTTGACATGGACTGGAAAAACTGGCTTTCATCTTTTTAATGTTTATTTGAAGAAAACTCTACTCATCCAGGCCTAAACTTTGGACAGAATTGAACAAATTAGCGACAGAGCGTGAGAGGGTGGTAGTCAAGATGGATGATGCCCTGAACAAATGTGGGCAACAGATAAACAGATTTTCAGCTAATATTGCAAAGTATGGCATATAAGCAAGTAATGGGAAGGGAGGCCAGAGGTAATGGTGAGGGTGGCAAAGCTCTGGCAGTCTGGGTCTAATTTTATCGATAAGGAGAAAAGCCAATACAATGTAATCAAGTTAGATGAGAGGGACAATTTTCGAGGGGAGCAGTATCCAGCTTAGTGCTACCCTACAGAGTGCTGATTTATTATAGTGCTCTTGGCCAAACACTTAGAGATGTATTCCGCCATAAGTTAAAACAGACATCTGAGCAGGCTGGTGTAGTGGAGGGAACCTGCTGCAATTCCCTGCCCTCCACTGGCACTCCCCACAGCAATGAAACTGCGATCTCGTCACTGTGCAGTTGCTTGCTGTGCCAGCTGGCATTAGGCAGACTAGGACAAGCAGGATGCCCTCTCAGAACTAAGATATGAGGCTCAAGACTGCACCCTGACTGACACAGTGAGTGGGGTTCATTGCTGGCAACCAGCAGCAGCAGCTCCATGTCTGAGCAGACTGCTGGGGTCCTGCAGTCTGTCTCATCATCCTGATGTGATGAAGCTGATGCCTCTCCCTCTATTTTCTTGGCTCTCCCCAACAAGGCCAAATCTCTATGTAACAAATTTCAATCATGGTCACACCATACTTGACTGATGCAACCCTCAGCCTGTGTCGCAAGAGTGAATGGCCATGCTGCTGTTACGCAAGAGTGAATGGCCATGCTGTTCACCCTAGCCCTCAGGCAGCCTCTGTACATTCCTGGTGATTCTTTCCATACTGAACCAGGTGGTGATAAGATAACTAGCTGTTTCATTGGTGCAGGAGCACTGCTGGTGGGCTGAAACCTCCACAAGGTGCTGGCAAAGTAGCACAGTGGTAATACATCTCTATATCATGCAGATAAAATACTGTATTGACCCATCTTGACAGTGATTTTGTAAGATCTGTTCTTGGGAACATGTGCTGAACATGCCACCAGTATAGTCAACTGAAGCACAATTTGCATTCATGCCAAGGAGGATGTCATACTGTTGTCACATTGGCATATCATTAATTCCTTTGATCAGAGCTGATTCATGCTGTGATATGAACCTTTAGAAGAAATCAAACTGGGAGTTTCAGGAAAATGAGCACAGAGGCCATTTGACTGCGGAGGAAAGGAAGGTTGACAATTAAGGGATGAGCTAGTTAAAAGTTGTTTTGTATCATGAGAAGCTTGATGATGATATATTTAAGAGGCACCATGAGAAAGAATGCAAAATAAAACAAATCAAGAGAACCAGTTTAGTGGAAATGAACTAAAAATGCAGATCATGGACAAAATAAGACGTAAGCATGAAAGGGCATCAGTGAGAAATGCACGCTAGTCTCAAAGACGCGTGCAGCTGTCCATCCAGTGCAGGGAAAACCTTGCGCAAATGGGATTTGATAAGTACAGATTGTATCAACAATAAGATCATGACCTTGGTTGGTAGTAGTGGTAATAATGGTTAAAAGTGGGTTAAATCATAGATCTGCAGAAAAACCATGTATGGCAAGGGACTTATTAGCAAGCTTGCTGAATTAATGGAGAGAACTTCCTCCCCTTCCTTTGAATTGCCTATAAAGAAAGAAAGAGATAAAATAAAGGCTCAGTTGCAGTTCTGAAATGGAAAATAGTTTGGCGGTACTAAGTAGAAAGAGTGATGGAAGATTTGGCATGGATTCACTGGGCCTGCTGTTTTGCAGAGATGGCTTTATTTTCATGCACATTCAGCTGCATTGTACTTGCTTAATAGTGTTTCTCTTCTCCAGGTTCCACGGAGGTGTTCCTTCCACCAGAACAGGTGCCAACGTTTGGAATGACCATCTCGGAGCAAGAAAATGTGCTGTGTGCTCAGCTGCAATGCTCCCACTTCCCCAGCCTGCGGCACCACGGATTACACAGCTGGTATGCCGAGAACTGCAATGAGAAGTCAGCGTTTCTCTGCAAAAGAAGTAAGTGGTGATTCTCCTGCCAATTGGAATCTGCCAGCCCTCGAGATTGTCACTGTTATGTTCCAGTTACAACCAATATTAAACACAAGAAAGGTCACAGGGGTTCCAACTTAATGCAGGTTCAATCTATCAAATTCTGCCCACAGTTCACAGCTGCATGCAGGAATGGGAGGAATGTTAGGCCAGATTTTTGTGGCTCACTTCCTCACAGGGGGTTTGTGGATAATTGAATCTATGGCTTGAAAATGGGGGTTTGGAGGGAAGTTACTCCATTTATTTGCATTTACTTTGGCCCTGTGGTTTAGTTGTCTACTGAGGAATTGCATTTTTGGTCTGTGCCTTGTATCTTTGCTCGAGTGTTTATTGGTCTGTGGTTGGCGTACTGTTCATTTAGTGTGATACTCGTGTATTAGGTCAGTCTCAGTGAAGTCAAAAGATGCTGGAAATCTGAAATAAAGTAGGAAATGCTGGAAGTACTTTCTATACTGCCACTTTTTTTAGAACCCTAAGATACAAACTATTAGGTATTGGCTATTTGGTGTTTAGCACCTTTAATTTCTATATGCATTCCCCTTATTAATGTTACTTCAAGTTTCTGTTAATTACTTCAGAGGAAATTTGCTTGATTTTCCACTGGACTTGGTATGTTTACTGTATTTTTGATTATACATTTGTTTAATGCCTTGGTCATATTCTTTCATAATTTCTAACTGAATACAAACTTTTGATGGTATGATTACTTTCCCCCAGAGGATCTCTCAATAAGATTATTAATTTTGTCTCATTACACTTGATGAGATGCACAATATCTTGATTCCACGATGCATTGCTCCATGAAATTGCTGCATGTATTCCTGAACTCGGTCTTTGAATCAGTTTTGGTAATTTTATTTGTTAGTGTATGTGACGGCTACTTATGTAAAAATGATTTTCCACTCCGTAGACCATGAGTTGGGCATGTGATGCAGGCTGTGGGATGTCTTGACGATTCCACTCCAAATTGATCTTGGGCATAACTATCCTGAGTTCTTTTTACTTTATCCTCCACCATCCTCTTGTCCTTTCTCTCCCAGTCTTCCTTCCACTACTTAAGGCTTATTGGTTTGCTATTGGCTATATTTTTGTCTAAGTTCAAGCTACATGTGCAGAGTCCACTGTTCCAATAAAGGGTCTTAAAAGATGAACTGTTTCTCTTTCAACAGGGGCTGCCTAATCTGCATTTTTCATTTTTATTCCATTGTTATTTCACTGAATCGGTTTAACCTTTGTTTTTAACTCTTTTTAAACATAAATTGCCCATATTTGCCATTCCAACTTCTAAGTTTCAGGCATTAGGATTTCCAAACGCTATTTTCAGTTTTAGAGCTCTGTGGCAAATATTTTGCAGTATCCCCTTTCCTCCATCACACGTTTTAAGTGAGAGTGGCTAGGCCCACGGTTTCGGGTTTCAAATTCTGACTTCTGAACCTTGAGACGATGCACTGGCCGACACTGGAATACACCCAGCCACAGCTGCTGTGTCTTTCATCGTAACTGAGCTGATGATTGATCAGCCTGCAGGTGCCCCTGACAACTATTTCAACTGATCCTTCAACTCAGTGAATGTTTGTTTCTGACTTCTTTCTCATTTCTGAGCTGCAGTGTATTATTCTGGCCGTCTCCATTTTTTTTTTGTGTTAACCTCTCCAACCGACATCGTTTCTTTCCATCTGCCGTGCAACTGTTTCTAACTCTTGGATGTTAAACCTCAGAATCTTCAGAATATTCTATATCTTGATGCAGGATCTCGACCCATAATGTTAGCCAACCCTTTTACTTCCACAGATGCTGCTGAGTTCCTTCTGCAGTTTGTTTTTTGCTTCTGACTCCAACAAGTTTTTGTTTTCTTTTCAAAGCACTTTGCTCATCCACCGTACCAAAGTCCAAAGGTTTAAGTGCACAACATACAAGAGAACTATAAAGCTTTGAGGAAGTAAATTGCAGGATAGACAGTCAGTGGATGTTGTGTACTTGGATGTTCAGAAGGCCTTTAAGGTGCCGCATGTGAGGCCGCTAAACAAGATGAGAGCCCATGGTATTAGAGGGAAGATACTAGCATGCATTGAAGACAGGCTGAATGGCAGAAGGCAAAGAGTGAGAATAATGGTGGATTTCTCTGGTTGGCTAGTGAAGTTCCACAGAGGTTGGTGTTAGGCCCGCTACCATTCACAATGTATATTAATAATTTGGATGAGCTTTGTGGAATTGATGGCTTTGTGGACAAGTTTGCAGATGATACCAAGATAGGTGGAAGGGCAGGTGGTGTAGCGGAAGCAGAAGTACTTGGACAGATTGGGAAGTGGGCAAAGAAATGGCCTCCAATGACAGTGAGGCTAAACGCAAATTGGAGGAACAGCATCTCCTATTTTGCTTGGGCAGCTTACAACCCAGGGGTAGACAATAGACAATAGACTATGAATATTGATTTCTCTAACTTCAAGTAAACCCCTGCTTTCGCTCTCTCCATCCCTCCCCCACCCAAGTCACACCAGCTTTTTGTTCTCACCGAGCAAACAACCAACAATGACCTGTTTCTTTTATCATCGTTACTACTTTTTTTGCATATCTTTCTACATCATCGTCTATATCTCTCATTTCCCTTTCCCGTGACTTTCAGTCTGAAGAAGTGTCTCGACCTGAATCGTCACCCATTCCTTCTCTCCAGGGTTGCTGCCTGTCCCACTAGGTTACTCCAGCATTTTATGTCTATATGCAAGCTACTGAAAATTACTTTGGGTCCCAATAGTTGTTATCTCTTCAAAAATATATATATTTTTAATTCTGCCAACGAATTGGATAATTATCCACTTTTCCTATTATACTCCCATCTGCCTCCTTGTCTACTCACTTAACATGTCGAACCTTGTGCTTATGTTCCAGGTCAAACCTGTGTGGATATAAAAGATAACGTGGTAGACGAGGGCAAGTACTTTACTCCAAAGGGTAATGATCCATGCTTGAGCTGCACCTGCCACAACGGCGAGCCTGAAATGTGTGTAGCAGCTTTGTGTGAGCGGCCACAAGGGTGTCAACACTTTGAAAAGGATCCAAAGGAATGCTGCAAATTCACATGTCTTGACCCAGGTAAAGCAACTCCCACCCAGCATGTGATGTGGTTTAAAGAGTGGCTGCAGCAGGGAATCACTGGCTAGTGTCTCTTGAGCACTAGTGTAGATCATTACAAGTGCATCTAATGGCAGAATCTATTTGTAGATTGGAAGCAGCAAGTCCATGAAAAATCAGACTTGAGTTTATTGTATCTGTGGAGGAAAGTTGATGCTGGAAATTCAGATATGGTTCGGTACGTGCTGCTTCTTGTGGGCAGTACGAGTGAGACAAACTTTTCTCGCCGTTTCCCATTTGTTCTTGCTGTTGCATCCTCCTGGTGAAGGAGCCGAAGCAGGAAAACATGGATTCAAGTTTGAGATTCAGAATATTTTCTGTCACTTCCATGCTCTAGACAATCAAAGATGCTACCATTCTGGAGTTGTTAAACCAAAGACGAGTGCGTCGTTCCACTTTGAATTCTCCCTCAACAAGCAACACAACAGCAGATTATCTGATTGTTATCACATTACTGTTTCTGGAAGCTTGTACAGAAATTCCAACAGTTGAAATAGCTTCAACGTAATTAACTTTAAAGCAGGTTGGGGAAAAGTGGTAAATGCAGTTCTTTCCTTTATTTATAAAACTTACCCCAATTGAATACCACTTTGCATGCTCAGGTCTATTTGATTGGGTGATGCCTCTCACCCCTCACCCCTCACCCCTCATCACTTCCCCCTCAATGATGCTAGCAACCACCACATCAGGGCCAACGAGAAAGTTAATGCTTTTGACTTCAGTTTCAACCTTGTGTCAAGTGAATACTCTGTTGGGGGAGTAAACCAAAACAACCTCCCAACCCAATCTTCACATATTCGAGGATAGACACAAAATGCTGGAATAACTCAGCAGGACAGGCAGCATCTCTTGAGAGAAGGAATGGTTGATGTTTCGGGTCGAGACTCTTCTTCAGTCTCGACCCGAAACGTCACTCACTGAGTTACTCCAGCATTTTGTGTCTATCTTCGATTTAAACCAGCATCTGCAGTTCTTTCCTTCACATATTCGACTCGCTCTAGCAAGAAATATTAATGATCACAAAGGCCTTGGTTTCAGATAACATTGTGCATTTGGTTTGAGGTCTGGCACTTCAAAACCTACTGTGTCTCCAAGCAAACTGTTCCAGAGGAGATGCAATTTGAGTAGCTAAGAAAATCTTAGGCAGCTGGAGTGCTGAATGTAACTGCCCTGTGTTTCCCAATGCCCACAGATGGCAGCGGCATTTTTGATTCTATGGCGAGTGGAATGCGTCTGATCGTAAGCTGCATCTCCTCCTTCCTCATTCTGTCACTGCTCCTCTTCATGGTCCACCGGTTACGGCAACGACGGAGAGAACGCATCGAGTCTCTTATTGGGGGGAACTGTAAGTTTTCTTTTACAGAGCAACTGTACACAGTACTGTTAATCATAAAACCTCAAAGCTCCAGTTATTGTTGATGACATCCAGCTCTGTCTTGTATCAAGTTCCTCCATACCAGCACGTTTCTCTGAGGACATTTTTATGGGTTCCTACTGTGCAATCCGTCGTTTCCTCCAAACATTTGTTTGAAGCTAATCTTGCAGCTTTGGCATACAATTCTTTGATTGAACATAACCCCATTCCCTTTCTATCAAGAACACTGCAACTCGACATCCGATACCATTTGACTTTGCTTCAGTTTACCTATTTACCAGAACCCCTCTCCGTTATGCATTCCATGCCCCTAAATTTGAGTATTTTGATCCCTAGAGATCCCTTGCCTTCATGCACTGGAATGCTGACACTATCCTAATGTGTTCACTAATAGTCCTCATCCTATCATTGCTCCTCTTCATGGTCCATCGTACAGTACACAAACAGGCGCTTCGACCCATTGAGCCTTCATCAACCTTATTTTACCCATTTACATGACTCGTATATTAATCCCATTTTATTCTCCCCACATTTCCATCACCCCTCCCCTCCTCTACCACATTCAACACTCACCACAAACCAGGGGCAATTTACAGCAGACAATTAATCTACCATGCGAGGTGGGAGGGAACACATGATGTCATGGGTAGAATGCACAAACTCCTCATGGACAGGAACTGAAGTCGGATTGAGCCTGGGGCCCTGACGCTGGGAGGCAGCAGCTTTACCAGCTGTGTCCCCGTATTGCATGTTGGCACTATCCTGGTATCATAGTGGTTACAGCATAGAAGGGAGCTGTTTGGCCCATTGAGTCTGTGAACATATTGTAGAACAATATGTTCAGTGCCATTTCCCTGGTCTTTCCCTGTATCACTGCCTGTTATCTTCATTCAAGTGCCTATCCAAGTCATGTTGCCACCACCCATTCATACAGTAAGTTTTATATAACCACTCTATCATTGTCATTTGCTCATTGTTTTGGAGCGGTGTCCCCTAGTCCTTGAATCATCTGTCAGTAGAAACGGGTCTCTTATTTATTCTATTTAATCCTCCCATGATCTTGGTGATCTTTGTAACATTTTGAACCCATGTTCAAATTATTGTACGATGCCACATAAACACTTCCTTCGGTCCACCGTGTCTGAGCCAACCATCAACCACCCATTTACCAGAGTAAATCCTACATTCTACTATTTTATTCTCCCCACACTCCTATTCATTTCCCCAAGATTCGATGACTCGACTACACACCAGGGGAAAGTTACAGCAGCTGATTAACGTACTAACACACACATTTTTGAATGTGGGAAGAAACTGGCACACCTGGGGAATCCACACAGCCATAAAGAAAACATGCAAACTCCACACACCAGCATCCAAAGTCAGAATTGGACCTGGGTCTGTGGTGCTGGGATGGCAGGAGCTCTACTAGCTAAACTGCTGTGCTGTCTATAATTCTGGAAAAGAATCTGAAGTGCCAGCACTGATCCAGTAGGGAATATCACTTTACCCTCCGCTGTCTGAAGAACAACTGTTTACTGGTTCTTTTCCTGAGCCAGTTTTGTCAGTGGTCTTTTTAAACGGAGGCCCATGGGATAATCAGCCTTTTTGTAGGGCTTTAACAAGTAGCTTCTGAAAATCTGTATTGCCTTCCCATCATTGCCTTTATCTGTTACCTCATCAAAGTGTGATGCATTTGACCTTTCAAATGGCCTTCAATGAACTGCCATGAAGAAGCCTTTTGAGCAAAATTAGCATTGAGGGTAAAATGCTGTAATGGATTGAGGCCCAATAAAAGACAGAAACCAAGAGAAAGTTTAAATGGGTTGTTTTTGGGTTGGAAGGCCATGACCAGTGGGGTGGTGTTGGGATTGACGCTAGGCCGCAGCTTTTCACAATCTATATCAAATGATTTGTGCACAGGTATTAAATAATATATCTTCGTTTGCTGACAATGCAAAGCTTGGTGACAGGCATGAGAGGGATATGGAGAGATGAAGTGAATGGGGAAAGACATAGCAGACACCTGGAGGCTGCAGCGAATCGTCCGATCAGAAGAGAAGGTTATTGGCTGCAACCTTCCCTCCATTGATGAACTGTACACTGCAAGGGCCAGGAAGCGAGCGGGCAAGATCATCTCTGACCCCTCTCACCCTGGCCACAAACTCTTTGAATCACTTCCCTCTGGAAGGCGACTCCGGATTGTCAAAGCTGCCACAGCCAGACATAAAAACTGTTTTTATCCACGAGTAGTTGCTCTACTCAACAGCCAAAAATCTGTAGCCTCCGTTTGATCTGGTATTTTGTTGGTTCACATGCTTGATCGATGGTGTTTTATTATTATTCATGTTTAGTGTTTTCTGAGTCATTCGTAACTGTCACTGTATGTCATGTTACTTGTGGGCGGAGCACCAAGGCAAATTCCTTGTATGTGAATACTTGACCAATAAACTTACTTAGATGTGAGAAAGTGTGGGAAAAGTGAGATCATCCACTTTGATAGAGAAAAGGCAGAATATTGGTTTTAAGTATTCGAGGTTGAAAGTTGTTGGTGTTCACAGGGACCTGGGTGTTCTTGTACACTCTATCACTGAAAGATAACGGGTAAATGTTCAGCACATAATTAGGAAGCTAAACAATATATTGGCCTTTAGAGGTTTAGAGGATTTATTTTCAAGGGTGGAAGTTTTCTTCCAGCTGTGTCAGACCCTAGTGAGATCACATGTGGAATATTTTGTGTATGTCTGGTCTCATTACTTAAGGAAAGATAACAACATTAGCAAAGATTCACCAAATTGATTCCTGGAAGGCAGATTTGTCATTAAAGGTGAGATTGAGAAGTCTGGCTCTACTCCCTGGAGTTTCGAAGAGTGAGAGGTGATCTCAAGCATTTTTATGAAGCTTGCCGTTTCTTATGAAGCAGCAGTAATGCTGTTTCCCCTAGCTCAGTGTCTGTCTCAGAGTACAGGGTCAGCATTCGGGATAGAAATGAGGAGAAATTATTTCACCTGGAAAATATATGATCTTTAAAATTCACTCCTCAGGGGAAGAGGAAACGTAGTTGCTGAGTGTATTCAAGATGGGAATGGTTGATTTTTGAATATTAAGTGATTTGAGGGATGTGGAGTTACTGCAGGAAAGTGGTGGTGAGGTAGCTGGGATGTTACTGAATGACAGAGCAGGTTCAAGAGGACCAGTAGTCCATTGCTCGTTCACTCTGGGACTCTATTCCTGAACCATTTGTTGTATATATCCTATCAACTAAGCTCTACTTTTCCATTGGGATTGTTCCCATATTTTGTTGGAGACACCTTGAGATTTGTTCTGAGTTAAAACTGCACGATTTTTATTTGCTGAGCCAGTTTGGATCCAGACTTTGTTACGCCTCTTCGTTGTGTTTTTCTTGGCTTTAGTGCTCCAAAGTCCTTGGCCTGTTCCCTGTATTTTATTTTAGGATACATCTTGAAACTTATCATTAGACCAGTCTATTGATCACCTCAATTGGTTCCTCAATATGTAGTCATTGTCAAATTTTCTTTGCTAAATTTCCTGAAGGTTTGGGACCGATTCGTGTTCAAGTTTCAGTGTAAATACAAATTTTCTGTGAGACAACTTCCTCTTGTCCAACAAGGTTATTTGAGTCAGACCTCTGAAATCTGTACCTGTTATAACTTGATCTGGGTGAGAGGGCTGGTGAAGGGGACCTGGGATAGTGGAGGGGTGAAGGGGACGGGCAGTGGAACCAGGGACAGTGGAGTTGGTGGAGGAATGAGGAGTTAAGCTGGGAACATTGGAAATGGGGGAATGGGGGGCTATTTTCACATAAAGCAGCATGAAAGGGAAACGTTGGGGTTTGTTAGCTGTTCTATGTGGAGTTGGTAGCCATTTGCTGGCACTGAATCTGGTCTAGTATTTGCAGCTGATTTTTCTGGTTTTCTTTCACAGTGCATCATTTTAACCTCGCCCGAAGCAGAATGCCAGGCTTTGATTATGGTCCAGATAGCCTTGGATCAGGCCTAACTCCTCTGCATCTCTCTGACGATGGTGAGGGAGGAGCATTCCATTTCCACGATCCCCCACCTCCATACACGGCTTATAAATACCCAGACATTCAGCATCCTGATGATCCACCCCCTCCGTATGAGGCATCCATCAATTCAAACAGCATGCTTTGTGTAAGCCCAGGTGGGTCCAACTTACACCATCTCTCTGTAGCATGATATTATCATAACATGATGATTCTGAGTAGGATGGTACAAGGTTCTTATCCTTCTATCATAGCGTCATTATCTGTAAAAGGTAGCTAAAGAGATTAGGCAAGTATGGTTCAGAGCACGAGTCAAATCGTGGAATTAGAGTGGGGGAATTCTGTGGTGACAATGATTTTGAAGATCTGGTGGTCCAATCTCCTGGACTATGGTATGCTAGAAAGATATGGCACATTTCTTCATACTGGATCTATTCATGTAGTTCCTGCTGGCAAAGTATAACCCCCTGCCCCAGTACAATAACTCTGAAGAGGGGTCCCAACCCAAAATGTCATCTGTCCATTCTCTCCACAGATGTTGCCTAACCCACTGAGTTAATCCAGCACTATGTTTTGCTCAGGATTCCATCATCTGCAATTCCTTGCACCTACAGTTTATCCCTAGTTGTCCTTGGGAAGGTGGTTATGAGCCTCTCCCGTGAAACGCTGCAGAATTTGAAGGTATTCACACATTCCTGTTAAGTGGCAAGTTTCAGGATACTCTGCAACCAAGAGGGAGACCTGCAGGTAATGGTCTTCCCTTCCCTTTCTCTACTAGGTTGTAAGGTTATAAGTTTGGAAGATGGTTTTGGATGGGATACCCAACCTCTGTTGCTCCATATGTATAAGTTCAAGTTTGCGTTTATTGTCACTTAACCAACTATGGTACAGTAAAATTTGAGTTACCATACAGCCATACTAAGTGAAAAGAACACAATAAACACATAAAATAAATACAACTGTTTAAACAAACGTAAAATAATAAAAACAGTAGGACACACAGACTGTTGGCGAGGCTGCCATGATGGTGGTGCCACCCGGTGGTAAGGTTGGTACAGTTACATGTCTGATCAGTATTAACCCAGCATAATTCTAGCCTGTGGAAACAAGGAACTACTGATGCTAGTTAACACAAAACAGACAAAGTGCTGAGTAACTCAGTGTGTCCGGCAGCCTCTCTGGAGAATGTTGATAGGTAATGTTTCGGATCAGGGCCCTTCAGGGTAATTGTGGCCTGGATGGAATGGCAATATCTAACAAGCTTGCCACCCTCCACAACAAGGCAGAATGTATGATCGGTTCCCACCGGGTTAAATACTGGGTTCGAGGACTTGAGTGTGGGAAGTTGTATTCCATTGGGGAGAGTTTTAGAAATAAAGGAAAGAACTGTGTTTACTGCTTTTCCCCAACTGTGATTTTACTGCATGGAAGAGCTGACACCAGGCCAAGTCAACAATTGCTATCTCTAAGAATGTTAAGACTGTTTACAACATTGTTGTGTTAACTCTGACCGCACCTTCAGAAGCTGTGTCCTTTGCTATGAACACCAAGAAGGGTGCACATCCTACAGATTCCTGTCCTAATTTGGAAATATTTCACCATTCTCCCTGCCCAAACTTCCCCCATGGCTTGGTCCAAATACTGAATGTCCCACGCCAACGGTGTGGAAGTGAGTACGTCACCAGAAATATTTAAGGAGACAGTTCACCTTTGAAGCAAGTAGGGATGGGCAATGTCCTCAACCTGAAAAATGGGAGCACAATCTAGCTGCTCCAGAGACCACCAGAAGCCCTGCAAAAGTCTCTCTCCGGCCAGTATTTTGTTGTGCGATAACAAATGAAATGTCTTTTGTTTTCAGGTGGTGGTCCTGGGCAGGTGGTGGAACAGATCAGCCAGCGCGCTGTAGCCGAGACCGTCATTGGAGAGCCGACTGATGTGAGCAGCTTCACTCTGGAGGCCGCCACGGAGGAGCTGCAGGTCTCGGCTGGCAGCAGTACCTTACTGGTGCCACACCCCATCCACCCAGAGAGTGCGCTGAATCGCAGCAGTCACTCTTCAGTAAATACAGTGGTATAAATTGGAAGGGAGGGCGATTAATCATTGTTTTATTGAATTTGGGCAAATGTTTGCACAGTGCTATATTGACAATACCAGTCAGATGACTTAACAAGACTTCGGTTCTGGTCTCCAGCAGATTACCCTGTTTTGATGAATGAGTTGATCATTTGTGTATATATTGATGATGGAATGCAGCACGTTTCCCAGTTCGCGGGTATTGTAGGACTTTAGAACCCTAAACGGCAGCTGTTTTTTTTTTTTTTTGTGTTATTTTTAAATAGACTTTGCATACAAATACAGGGCTTAGAATCAAGAGGCTGGAAGAGACGTGAGGGATAGGTGGTTCTGTGTGCATCGCCAACCTGTGGGATAAGCAAGGCTCTCGGACTGGGAGTGGACCAGGCCCAGTCCTTGGCAAGTGCCGAGCGACGTCTCCACACAAACAGAAGTGTAACTGATGAAGCCGGCTGGTGCTGTTGCTCGGAGCAGCCTATATAATACAAGGGTGAAAGGTAGGTGGGTATACTCGTCACTGGGAGGGGAGCAGAGTTACAGGCCATTTGGGGCGGGCAGGTGGTGTAATCTGGGGCTAGGGTGGAGTCCTGGGAGGGGTTGTAACGCAGTCCTATGTGCACTTTGGTGGAGGGTGGTATACAGGGAGGTGGGTGGGGGTGAGCGAAGCCCAAGGATGGGGTACAGGGTCTGCAGCGCTCCATGACGGGGTTGATGGTTTACAAGTTCTGTCGCAGAGGGAAGGGTTACGGCCTCGGTCAGTGGGGTGGCTGCACGTCCTTTCACTCCAGGAGGGTGGGGAGAGGTCTCCACTCCCATTGACGCTCGCGGTGAGCGTAAGTGATCAACTCTGTGACGCATGGCAGGGGTGTTACAGCCTCCCGTGTAGGTGGATTGGGTTAAGGGCCTGAATCAGAGGTAGTGTACCACAGTGGGAGGTCTGGCTCAGTTGTATTTTTTAGCAGTACTGTATCAGTACTAATGTTTAATAAGCTGAGAGTGGAGGGCTGCTGACTGGGCCAGAGTGGCAGGAGGTCCTGTGTATTACAGAGTGCACTCGCAAGCACTTTCTCTATTCTCTGCTCCCTGCCCCTGCTCCCTCCCCTGGAGCTTTTCACTGCTGATGATATTGATCATTGCTATGGTGCAGTTAATAATGAAATGTCAACAATGTTGACGTGGTCTAATGATCACCTACATTGATGTGATTGATATGAATCAATGCTGTTAGTGCTGTATATTGATGTGGCTGATAATCATGTTGATGTGATCTGGTGATACCTATCAATGATTTTAATGTTGGTTGATGTGATTGCTGGGCTTTCTGTTGATCTGGTTGCGGTAGCCAATTTGTTGGAATAAAGTCCATTCAAATGGGGTTTTGGGAATTCTGCACTGTCTTTGTATCGGCTGGTCACGGTCTCTCCCTTCATTCCTCAATTGTCAAATAAACAGACGTGCACATGCGCTCACAACCTATTCGAACACCGCAGTTAACAGACATTTGTAGTTTGTGATTGGAACTTTCTGTGGCAGTGGAAAGATTTTGATACTCGGTGAATAATAAGTAGACAATAAATTTGATATGTGTGTTTGTTCAGAATTTTCCATTTTTCACTTGTTCTTTCACTGCATCATGTAAGGACTGATTCAATGTCTTGTACCTCTGTTAACAAAATGAAATGCCAAATAAATTCTGAAGTGGAGATGGTTTTGTCATGATATCTTGCTGTCACTTCCCGTCAACATTTATCCCACGTTCATGAAGACAACTGTTGGAATCTCCACCCGTCTCCCTGGACTGAGCCCAGTTGATGGTTCTACACACTGCTGTCATATCGAGGCATGCAGTTGGTTTACTTATGCAACCGTTGGCAGTTACTAACTAGAATATAAGCTCTGGGTTTGCTGGTTTTAATTGAGAATAACAACGTTACACATTGGACCTTAAGCCAGAGATTCTGCTGCAATGGACTGTAACTGAGGGGCTTTGGGTAGATGGAAGTGGGGATTTACGTGTAGATTAACTAAAATTCAAAGTGAGTTATGAGTGAGACTGTGCCTCGTGGAACAGACTACGGAGGCACCTGTGGATCCAGTATTGAACCATGGTAGGGTTCATCGTATTGAGGGATGGATTAAAGTTGGATTGAGTTTTTGCATATTCCTGTGAATGGGGCGCACATTGGAATCTAATGTGATGATTTGGATGATATTCAGTGCACATATCTTATCCCTCAGAAGCCTCTCCAGTAACTTAAGCTCACTGGTCTATAGTTTCCTGGTTTTTCCTTGCAGACCTTCATAAATGGAAGCACAGTCCAGTCATCCAGCCTCTAATGATTCATATATCTCAGAGAGGGTTCCAGCAATTTTTTCTCTAGCTTCCCATAGATTGGATAAATCTTATCAGACCCAGAAGGTTTATCTACCTTCATACGCCTTAGGATGTCTAGCACCTCCTCGGTGGTAATACGGACTGTCCTCTCGACATCTACACTAATTCTCTCAAGTTCTCCAGTTTTCATGTTTTTCTCCACAGTAAAAGAAAAGGCGTACTCATTGAGGACCTTGGCAATCACCTGAAGCTCCACACATAGTTGACCGTTTTGGTTTGTGCGAGATCCTATTCTCTCTTTAGGTACCCTCTTTTCCTTAATATACATACAAACTCTTTGGATTCTCCTTAATTTTACCTGTGAGGTTGTCCCCTTTTTACCCTCCTGGTTTCTTTGTTAAGTATGCTCCTCGGTCCCCTAAACTCCTCCAGATATGCCCAGCTTGATCCCAGCTGCTAAAAGCCTCCTTGGCTTTTTGGACAGCGTAGTGTGCTGAAGACTTGGAAAGGTTGCCTGATATTGAATTACAGGGTGAATTCCAAATTAGAAGTTTGTAAATAATAATAACAGGAAACGGCGTGGAATCAAATTGACTTGCTTATATATTAATTATTCACCACCTGCAAATGGGTCCTGGATAAGAAACCATTCTAGATGGTGGGGAATGTGCTGAGAACACATTACAAAATGGAAACCTAATCTTGGGGTTGCATGGTTTTAACAGTGAGAGGGAAACGGGCATAGTATTTATCATAAAAACTTTGCGCCTCAAGGGGTGCTGATGACTGTCTCTGAGGTACATTCGGTTAAGAGGGTCTCCTTGCCTGCTAAACCATTCGTGGATTTATAGGCAAATTTGGACACTGGTAGTAGTAGAGGCCTGTGGGCCACGGTTCTTCGGCACCGACCAGGTCTTTTTCAATTGCGCCTCTCCGATTAGTTGTGGGCAAAGATCCGCTATAGGATCTTTGGTTGTGGGGCTGGATTTGGATCGGCTGCAGGGCCTTGGGTCTGAGTGCGGGTCACCGGGCTTGACATTAAAAATCAAAGTACTGGACGAACTTATCCCTCTACAGACGCTGCCCGGCCCGGCCCGCTGAGGTTCCCGGCCTTTGTTATTTACTGCACGCCCCACCTTGTGTCTCCGCTCAGCTCGGCGCGGGCGTTCCCATTGGTTGCTGGGCGCAGAGTCCCGGCTGTGATTGTTGCTGAGCGCAGAGTCCCGGCTGGGATTAGTTGCTGAGCGCAGAGTCCGCGCTCCCATTGGTTGCTGGGCGCAGAGTCCCGCTCGTGACTTAGTTGCGTGACACGAGCTTGCGATTGGTTGTCGGGCCGAGACTGTGTCTCGGGATTGGTCATTCATCTCCGGGTCAGGGTTTGGATTGGCTGCTGGGCGGAGATTGCTGGTTGGTTGCTGTACTTTGTGTCCTGATTGGGCGGAGAGAGATGTTGATGTAGGAGCGAGGTTGTTTACAAGTTGCAATGGATCCCAGCGGCGGCTCCCGGGGGATGGGGGACCGCGGCACCAGCACCAGCACCACCCGGGGGAACGGGGACCGCGGCGTCGGCGTCACCCTCCCGGGCCTCAAGCTGGCAGCGCTGCTCCTACACTTGCTGTCGGTGGTTGGAGCTGCCCCGCGACCAGGGAAAAGCCGCGAGGCCCCGTAGGGGGGAGGGGGAGGGGAGGGGGGGAGAGAGAATGAAGGGGGTGGAAGAAAGAAGGGGGGGAGTAGAGGCGGGGAGGGGGGGAGTAGAGTAGAGGCGGGAGGGGGGGGAAGGAGAGGGTTGGGGGATGCGAGGAGGGGTGGGGGTCGGAGGGGCAAGCTGGAGGGGAAGGGGAGGCAGGTGGTGTGGGAGAGAGGGGAGGGAGCAACGTTATTGTAGTGTATATAATGGTAACTAACTTTAAGTACTGAGTACTAGAATGGCATGATTTGTGTCATGTGATATATTCAATATCGTATCAGTCTCGTGAATATGTGTGAGTATGTGCAGTGTACTTTTGTGAAATATAGAGCAACAGCGTGTACTGACAACCTGTGCTTGCTTCTATCTACGTGCTGAAGTTGTAATATCTTACAGTTATGGTGCAGGTGAGGTTGGGAGAGGGGAGACAGAGCAATCATTCAATCTCCACTGTCAATACACACCACGTACTTTCTCCTGCTCCCATTCACCAATTGTTTCTTACCTACTAATCACAACTCTCTCCTTCCCCACCAACAAATCACAACTCTCCATAACATCCAAAACTCTCCATCAGACCCTTCCTCATCATTGATGCCTCCCATCCGACCTCACCACCACTCTTTGCACTCCTACTTTGCCGCATCCCATGCCCCCTCTCCTCCTATCCCATCGTCATCCTAACCCTCTCTCAACTCCCTCGGGCCTTTGCTTCGACTTTCCCTCCTGTCTCTTCCTCTCCCACACATTTCCACCGTCTCTTCCCCAAGGTCTATGACCCTCCGCCCCCTCCCCTCCCCATGCTGTAATTGCTCATCATTTTCTGTGTTAATTTGTTGCAGAATGTGTACCTTCCAATGGAACAGATTTAAGAGCTGAGCAGCGTATTACATCAGGAGTAAATTGTACGAACTTGGTGGAAAGCAAAAAGGATTTCAACTTGACTCTGTCCCAAAACAGCACAGGTATTGGGTGTCACTGTGTGTGTGTGTGCACGTGCGCCAAAACACTACGCGGTAGCAGTTACGTTTTTACATATTCTGACTCGCATTTCCCCCTCCACGCAGTAATCAGGTTCACTTAAGATTTCATCCTATATTTTGCGAGTTATTGACGATTGAAGTTTTAAGAAAAGGTAAAAAACCGGTTCTCACACACAGCCTTTCTCCAGGACTTTCCACTGATGATGTCACAATGCCACTCACAGTGCACCAATCACAATGGACTCTCAAGCTGCCGAGTGCCAATGACATCACAATGGGACGTTGCCAACGGTAACAGCAGCTTCTCACGGACAACTTTTTTTCCAGGATCTTCCAGTGATGATAATCACAGTGGGCTCCCAAAGCTGCAGAGTGCCCCCCCCCACGGGTTATTCCCCCCCCCCGGGGTTATTCAAACCCCCGCCCCCTCCGCGGGTTATTCTTAATCTAGTATATTACTAAAACTCTGTTTGTTTGTATGCGTGTGCTTGATATCCCAAAACCCGCCAAAAACGGTACACGATAGCGCTACAATATTTGGCCCACCTTACTCACCATTGTCCTGTGATGTAAATGAAACAAGTTTTGTTCAGATTGATGGTATATTTTACAAGTTATTGACATTTTAAACTTTATAAAAATCACTTTTCAAACCACTTTTCCACTTGCCGTGTTCGACGTCACAATGGGATCTTGAATCTCATTTACATTAAAAAATCGCGATTTTCAAAAAAAAGTTTAAATCAATTTCTTTGGTTTTCATTAACAGATAACACTATGTTTGGATGTTTGGGTTATATTAAAGAAAAAATGTGATTTTCATTGAGATTAAAAAAAAAAAATTAAACAACACGATTTTCATTGTGGGGGAGGGTGGGAAAGGGGGAGGTGAGGAGTGGGGGAGCAAGGGGATAGAGGGAGAGGAGGGGGGTAGAGTCGGGAGGGGAGAGGAAGGGAAAAGGGGGTAGGTGGGGAGAGTGGCGGAAGAGAGAGAGAGAGACACACAGACACACACACACAGAGAGACACACACACACACACACACACACACACAGAGACACACACAGACACACACACACACCGAGACACGCACAGAGAGACACACACACACGCGCACACACACAGACACACGCACGCACACAGAGAGACACACAGACACAGAGAAACACAGAGAGACAGAGTTCTGTGCAGAGATGGTATAAAATTGTATGCACATTGCCACTGATGCAGATGGACATTTTCTGCCGGGTCAGAGATTACATAAATGGGGGCATTTCATTTTATGAAGGGTGATGTAAAGAGACGGGGATTTTTTTGAGTGGTAGGTGGTACACAGATTTGAGGATGTAGCCAAGAGTAGAATCATGGAGTCATACAACTGGTGCAGGTCAAAGAAGAGGTCCCACCTAAGTTAGTCCCATTTACCATCACCTGGTGCATATCCCTCCAGATCCATGTACGTCCAAAAGTCTTAACTGTTGTTATGCAGCTGCCTCAACTATTCTCACCCCCACCCCTTAAACCTATGCTCTCTAGTTTATCATTCCCCTACCCTGGGAAAAAAGGACTGCGTGCATTCACCCTCTCTATTCCCCTCATTTTATATAGCTCTATAAGATCACTTCTCAGCCCCCTGCATTCCAAGGAATTAAGTCCCAGCATTCCCAACCTCCCTATAGCTCAGTCCCTTGGGTTTTGGCAAAATCCTCGTATATCTTCTCCGCACTCTCTCCAGCTTAATGGCATCTTTCCTATAGCAGGGTGACCAAAACTGAACACAATATTCCACATGTGGCCTCAAGTCTTGTACAACTGTAACATAACATCTAAACCTGTATACTCAATTCTTCAACTGACGAAGGCCAGCATGTCAAAAGCCTTCTTCACCCCCCCCATCTACCTGCGATGACATTTTCAGGGAATTTAATGTTAGTACCCCCACATCCGTCTGTTCTACAACACTCCCCAGGGCCCTGCCCTTTACTGTGAAGATCCTGCCCAGGTATGTTTTCCAAAATGTAACTCCTCATATTTATCTGAATTAAACTCCATTTGCCATTTCTCATTCCACCTGTCTAGCTGATCAAGATCCCACTGTGATTATTGATAACCATCTGTCTGTGGTATCACCTATTTTGATGTCATCTGCAAAATTATTAATCATACCTTGAATACTCCCATTGACATCATTAATACAGATGACAAACAGCAATGGGCCCCGTACCGATCCTTGAGACATGCCACTAGACACAGGCCTCCAATTCAAAAAACCTTCTACCATCACCTTTTCACCTTCCTACCATGAAGCCAATTCCGTGTCTCGTTAGCTAGCTCTTCCTGGATCCCATGCATTCTAACCATTAGAGCAGCCAATCATGTACGTTCTCCCTGTGACCACATGGGTTTGCACCAAGAGCTCCGGTTTCCTCCCACACTCCAAAGACGTACTTTTGGCTTTGGTAAAAATTGTAAATTGTCCCTAGTGTGTAGGATAGTGCTAGTGTACGGGGTGATTTACTGGTCGGTGCGGATTCCATGGGCCAAAGGGCCTGTTTCTGCGCTGTATCTCTAAAGTGTTAGCCTAAAGTGTCGCAGACTGGGACCACAAACGCTAGGGTTGGGCTTTAGATGGCGCTGACTGGAAGTGAGCTAGAGTTTCTGTTGGGCATCTCTGAACGTTCGCTGTAACGGCAAGGTAATGTCAGAGTGTAGAGAAGACACTAGTGGACACACGGACAGGAATCAGATGTCAGAGGTGAAAATAATGGGTATTGGAAAGAAGATGTTAGAGATTGGAGACTTAATAGGGTTGGACAGTCCTGGTGATAGTGAATATATAGGACACACAGAAAGGTATTTGACTATCATTTAAATGATGGGAAGCCTAGAACTGTGGAATAATGGAAATGCTTAGAGGCCTATGAACAGAAATCATGTACAGCTTTTATTAATAAATAGAAGCATGGAATTGAAACGGGACATGGTTTAGTTATGTTTCAGTTTTATAAACATCTGCTTGGATCCAGTTTGGATAGTGTTGAGGTCTGGGTATTATAGTGATAAAGAGGGTAGGAGCATTGGATCAAGCACTGTGGATTCACCAGACTTGTACTTCAGCTAAAAGGTTATATTCCCATGGTAGGATGCATGGAATGATCTTGTAGAATGGAGATTAAATAGTTATATAATGGAAGTGTTAGGTTTGGAAATACAAGCCGAGATGTATTCAATGCCTGCTCACCCACTCCTCTGGCTTGCATTTGCGTCAGGGGCATCTGTGAACGAAGACCACAATGAGACGACCAGGGTGCCGGAAACGGTGGAGCCTGGAGTGAGTGTGGCTCAGATCGACGAGCAGGTGAAGCCGCTCTCTGGCCGTGAGCCCGGCGTCCAGCGACCGGTCAGTGGTGGTACCTCGCCCGTGAGGCAGTCTGCCAAGCGGAAACGGGACCTTGGAGTTCTAGGTACAGTCCCTGCACTCTAATACTAGCATGGTTACAGGAGGGGGCCATTCGGTCAGTCGAGTCTGTGCCAGCTCTTTAACAGCAACACTGCTTGTTCTACTCCCCTACACATTCTTTCTGCTACTTGTCCTGCATCCTTTTGAACACTGAATATACCCTCACATTCTGGCCCCCAATCGCATGCCCCGTATAATTTACTTTCCCTGATGTTATTTTTGATTCTTGCTGGTCAACTTCATTTGATGACCTCTTCTAGATTTCACCCCCCCCCCCCCCATGCTCTGTTCCAGCAAGAACAGCCCAGCATCTCCAGCCTGCGCGCATCACTAAAGCCCCTCATCCTTGACGTCATTTGGCAAATCTTGTCAGCGCCCACTCTGGAGTTTAGTTTAGTTCAGAGATACAGCACTGAAACAGGCCCACCGGGTCCGTGCCTACCAGCGATCCCCGCATATTAACACTATCCTACACACTAGGGGCAATTTTTACATTTACCAAGCCAATTTACCTACATACCTCTGGGGTGTGGGAGGAAACCGAAGATCTCGGAGAAAGCCCATGAAGATCACGGGGAGAACGTACAAACTCCGTACAGACTACAGGAGTAGTCACATCTTTTCTACAGTGGTGACCAGAACTGCACACCATACTCCATCGTGGCCTAACCGAGGCTTTATGAAGTTGGACCCAGACCATCTTGCATTTGTACTCAGTACCCTGGTTAATGTAGTCATGCATCCAATGTGCCACTTTCACCACCCCATCTACCAGTGCTGCCACATTCGGGGGGTCTTTTAGACTTTAACATTGCTTTGTTCCTCAATACTCCCTAGAGCCCTGCCATTCATGGTGTATAGTCTACGCTGTTAGACCTCCCAAAATGAGCATCTCATTAGGCTTGTCAGTATGAAATGTCATCTGCCATTGCCTCGTATTGATATAATTCTGCAATCTAAGACTACCCTCTTCTGCATCAGTATCAACTGTCGTTCAAAATGTTCATATGCAAGTTGCTAAATGTATATAACAAACAGCAGGGTTACCACCACAGACCCAAGAGACACCACTAGTCACAGGCTTCCCTTCAATGACAACCCTCTGCCTCCGATTACCACTTGTTTTTTTTAATCTAGTTTGGCAACATGCTCTGAATTCCACAGGCTCCAACCTTTTGCAGCAATGTTCCCTGAGGAGCCAAATCCAAGGTCTTACTAAAGTCCATGTAAACCACATTAACCACACTGCCCTCATCAACATAGTTACTGCTTCAAAAAAATTCAAATACATTTAGTCAGACATGATCTCCCACCACCTACCATGAAACTATTCTTCCTCAATCCATGGCTTTCCAAATAGAATCTTACCCCTCAGAATTATTTCCGTTATCGTCCCTACTGCTGACATTAGACTAACTAGTCTGTGACTACCTGGATTATTCCTGCTGCCCTTCTTGAATAAAGGTGCACATTTGCTGCCTTCCCTTCATCTGGTGCTTCGATTGTCGCCAGAGGATATTTAAATATCTTGTCACGGCCTCAGCAATGTCCTCCCTTGCCTTCTCTGGCATCCTGGCGTTCATCTCATCAGGCTCCGGGAGTTTATCCAACTTTATGCCTATGAAGACATCTAATACTTGGTCTTATTTCATAGCTAGAATTTTATTTGTCCAACAGAATTCTCTATCCACAATGTCTCCTCAGTGAATACAGGTTGAGTGACACAGCGGTAGGGTTGCTGCCTTACAGCGGCAGACTCGGGTTTGATCCTGACTACAGGTGTTGTTTCTATGGAGTTTGCATGTTCTCCCTGTGACCGCGTGGGTTTTCTCCGGGTGCTCCCGATTCCTCCCACATTCCAAAGACATGCAGGTTTGTAGGTTAATTGGCTTCTGTAAATTGGTCCTGGAGTGTAGAATAGAACTAGTAGACAGGATGATTATTGGTCGGCACAGACTCGGTGGGCCGATTATCGATTAACCAAACACACAATTATCAATGCTCTTAAGTTCATTTGCCTTGCCAATCTGGCTGCTTGTGATAAAATAGATTCCATTTAGCCTTCCAGTCCTCGTGTGCCTTGTTTTATGCCCATGTCTGTGTACTACACTTTACAACTTTCTCTTCTGTGTTTGTCTGAACCTTGCCCTAGCTGTTTTTCTACCTCGCCCTACCTTTGTCTGAACCTCGCCCTAGCTGTTGTCCATTCCTCCTGCTAGTTTAGTTAAAAATGTCCTCAACAACATGAGCAAATATATTGGACCCATTCTCGTTCAGATGCTTGTACAAGTTCCACCATCCCCAGAAATGTTCTGAAGAAGGGTCTCGACCCGAAACGTCACCCATTCCTCTCTCCAGAGAAGCTGCCTGTCCCGCTGAGTTACTCCAGCTTTTTGTCTACCTTCTATTTAAATCAACATCTTCAGTTCTTTCCTACACGTGCTGACCAGGTGTTCGTCTAAGCTAGTCCCATTTGCCTGTGTTTGACTCGTATCCCTCTAAACATTCCATATCCATCTGCCTGTCCAAAAGTCTTTCAAGGTTTGTTGAACCTGCCTCAACTACTACCTCTGGCAGCATGTTCCACATGCCCACCACAATCTGTGAAGGAGTTGCCTCTTGGGTTGCTATTAGAGCTTTCCCCTCTCATATTAAACCTGTGCCCTCGTGCCCTGAATTCCCCAATCCTGGGAAAACATGTGTGCATTCTATTCCCTTCACGATTTTGTACACCTCTGTAAGATCACCCCTCACTCTTTTACGATTCAAGGAATAAAGTCCTAGATTGCCCAATGTTTCCCTATAGCTTCGTCTCTCGAGTCCTAGTGTTGAGCATTGGAGGTCTGCCAGCTTATGTTTGACCCAGACCCAGCTACGTGTTTGCTTACAAGTATTGACTCTACACTGTGTATGGTCACCAAGTAGTATTGTTCAACACAAGGTCTCATTCAGAGGTATTGAACCTGTAGAGCTCATTGTTGTGAAACTCTTTACCCCCAGGCTCTGAAAAGTCTGCCTGTTTTCCCCTTTTCCACATTGGTTTCGTTTTTAATCCTAGGTCAGGCTATGGCGATTGGAATGATTGTCATCATCATATTTTTGGGTTCTGGCATCACAGTGGGCTACATCTACAAACGGTAAGGACAAGCCTCCTGGAGTGACTGGAAGGTGTGTCATCTGGTAGTGGGATGCAGTATTGGGCTGAGAGACCAGGGTTGATTCCTGTTGAAGTGTAGGCATGGGTTCCTGGTCCAACTGTTGGTTCATGTCTCACCACTGGCTCCCGGCCTGAGCGCCGGCTCGTGTCCAGCCACTATTGGCTGAGTATCGCCTGGGCTTTATTCCACTGGGCCCCATCAGGGCTTCTGGTTCACAAGTATCAGAGTGCTGGTCAAGAAGTAATGGAGGTGTGGGATGTGACATTAAGGCAGAGGGTCAGCTGTGACAGTGTTGAACGGTGCAGCAGGCTTGTTCCGGGTGACCTGCCCTTGTACCAGTTCTACTCCTGCTCCCATTCATAGCTGAGGTCCTTGTCACAGCACTCCCGGCCTGCTCCACGCCCGTTGGTTCTCAGCTGCCTGGCCTTTGGCCCCAGGCTGGCCAAATTCAGTCTGGCCACAATCAACCCACTTCACTTTGACGCCACCTTCATTGCCTTTGCGACGTTAAAGCTGCTGCTGTTGGCATCTGCTGGGCAGCGTCTCTTCCTTGTATCCTAAATCCCAAGGGACGCCGGCTTAAACAGATCTGGTGGACAACAGTCGGGCTGGGCTGATGCATATCCACCGGAGCAGCTGGCAGAGCAGCAATTCCGGACTGCAGTTTCTGGGAACCTCTCCCTGTCCTCTCCACATTAGGGGTGGCATGGTGGTGCAGCGGTAGAGTTGCTGCTTTACAGCGCCAGTGACCTGGGTTAGATCCTGACTAAGGGTGCTGTCTGTATGGAGTTTGTATGTTCTCCATGTGACTGCATGGGTTTTCTCTGGGTGCTCTGGTTTCCTCCAACAGTACAAAGACACAGGGTTGTAGGCTAATTGGCTTGGTATAGTTGTAAATTGTCCTTAGTGTGTATAGGATAACATCAGTGTGCGGGGATCCATGGTCGGTGTAGACTTGCTAGGCCGAAGAGCCTGTTTCCGGGCTGGTTCTCTAAACTAAAGTAAACTAAAAATGTCTCCAGTAGCAAACAGACAGAGATCTTAGGTACACAAAAATGCTGGAGAAACTCAGCGGTGCAGCAGCATCTATGGAGCGAAGGAAATAGGCAACGTTTCGGGCCGAAACCCTTCTTCAGACAGAGATCTTAGATCACTACGTCACAGCTACTGGACGTATCCACTGTCTGCCTTCCTTTGGGCTAACATAATTCCTATGTGAATGTAATGGCTCTACCATCACTGATGGTCCCTTCAGCCTCGCTAATCCCTGAGCTCCAGAATATCTCCCCTTGCAGCCTACCACTGACCAAGCTTTGGCTTCCGTCCCTCAAGTTCGGCTCGGAGTGAAATGTTGCCTGATAACAGAACTCTGCATTAAAGGTACTCGATAAACGGATGTGGCTGAAAAATTAATGAGACTTGGTACCATTTTATTGCAGAGGACAAGCTATAAAGAAGGAACAGGAGCAGCGAGCACGTGAACAAGAGATCCAGCGAATCATGCTGCCGTTGTCGGGCCTTCACCAACCCAGCTGTGAGCTGGAGGACGAGGTGATGGTGATGATGGTGAACCCTCAGGCACTGACCGGGGAAGACCGTGAGGCGGACAGTTCTCGTGCAACCGCCACTGGCACTCCTGGGGCTTGAGTTTAGGCGCAAACCAGTGGATCTCTGGCTGTGGACTCTGACGAGAGAGAGAGCGAGCTTGCTTGAATCTTTATAACATGTCTCCGGACACACAACTCATCCTGACTACTGGCGCACTGTGGAGTTTCCTGGAAGGATCAGGCCACGTCTGGGTGTTGATAATCAATGCATGAAGAGCGTTTAGCAGTATCCAGCAGTGAATCATGTGATGGTTCTGTTTTATATTTGAGGCTGCATTTTAAGCATAACCTGGGTTTGGACACGTGAATGGTAAACAGCTTGTTGCTAGTGTTTCAAACTTTAATATAGATGTTTCTAGGGGTGGGGTTGGAATTACTGTGTGAAGTATTGTGCGCCACAAGCGGAGAGGGCAACACAACCGGGTTTAAAGATGGGAGGGCAGGGCATGCAGGGTGTCTCCGTTCAGTAGGATGATGATTGATCAACTCCTTATCCTGTCGTTCCCCGCAGTGCCCAGCAATCTGTCGAAAAACTCTAAACGCCCTGTGGCAACTTTGATTGAAGCTCTCATCCCTGTCCAACGGCCTAGTTCTGTCACTCTGTCCTTGTTGTAGACAACTCCAGTGGGGGAAGAGCCCGAGCTTCCACTTGGCTGAGCTCCACAACCACTTGCTCAATTTGTGTGACTGAACACATAACCCCTGCTCTTGGGATGAACCCTCCACATCCCAGGGATCAGTTGAGTGTTTATCAGTGTGTCCCTGCTTTCAGCACAAGAATATCACTCCTCAGGAAAGGATACTGAAACTGAACAAAATACTCCAGCTGCAGCCTCACCAAAGCCTTAGCAATTGCACGTGCAGCATTCTCTGTCCTCTTTAAGCAAAGACCTCCAGTATTGGAATCGCTGATAACCTGCTGTTAACTCTCAGGGATTTGAGATCAGGGATTTACCTGACCCAGGCAAATGTTTTGCTTTTCCATATTTGACCCCCTCACACTCAGTCAGCCCCTCCCTATCCAATCACAACCACACTACATTCCTCCCCACCCCATTCCCACATACAGCCCCTCTCCCCACCCCATGGAATGCCCCACTCAGCACCCCCATAAACCAGCCTATCCTTTAATCCTTCATGGAATTAACAATGCCGAGGAGCTGCACCAAGCGACCTCAGAGCTGTGGAACTAACTGAGGAAGCTGGTCTGGTGAGATTATACTGCAGGGTCGCATGTGTCAAAATTGTGGACCTACCCCAGAAACACAAAAGCAGTGGATGGGAACGGAGCTCCTCAAATCTGCTACCGCTTACCCAGAATGATGGTGGACATTTAAACAGTCAACTCATGATAGTGGCAGGGTCTGGGACTTGATATAAAAGATGACTGAAATATTCACAGCCTGGAGTGGTTGAGTACCGATCCCCCTCTAACTCCCTTCAAAAGGAATGGCTATGAGCTCAGATGCAGCATCCCTTATTGGTGCTGAGTATGTGCTACAGAACCAGCCATCTCTTAACTCAATCCAGGGGTTCACTACAGCTCTTCATCAGGACATTGCTCTGGGCCCACCGACCCACTCAATATTATCCCTCCCTCACAAGTTGCTGCTCTTCCCTAATCTGTTTCACGTCCCACTCTCTTCATGATGGATATTATGGTCTGATCCAACCCTCCCACCACAGTCTAAGGGCTCTGACCTTCACATTGCACATCGTAAAACGACCTGTTTCAGCAGTTTATGACTTAAATAACCATGTTGTGCTTCTCAAACTTGCACTATGTTGTAAGTGGCTTTATTATAAACTAAAACTTCCATAACACAATAGCGTGATTAACAAAGCTTTAAAATGGGGACACATTTTATGAAGTTGCTGCCGATGCTGAGGAACAAAGAGAATGTGTGTGGGAACACTTCCGATCCGAGACCTTTGCCAGCCCCACCTCTCATAGCATCTAACTTGAGAAAATGATTAATCACTGCCTTTATCAAAGTAGTAGTCATTAAATGGAGGGGAGGGGAGAGGGGGGTGAAATTGCATTTCAAAGTAGAGAGGGCAGCAGGACCATGTTTGAAGTTGGGAGGGGAAGGTAAGCAGGACAGCTCCATTCAGCAGGATCAAGGTTGGGGTTCCCATCACTTTCTGTTGCTTTGCCTCCTGTTTGAGGCACTCCACGGGGAAGGGGAAAATGCCTCGACATCCACTCAACCAAGCTCCGTGGCCACTTCCCGGATTTCAGTGTACGTGAACCCTGCCAGATCCCGGGAATACTGGATGGTAACGAGCAGTTCATCTCCAGGGCAACCCTCCCCCATACACATTCTCTCCACCAACACACTCACCCTCCCCCCATCCCCACCCCAAAGTCAGTGTCAAGGAGCCCCTGAGAGACGATGTCGAGGAAACCCAGGTCCTGACCGACAGCTATTAAATGTGCTAGAAAATCAATTTCAGGTATTACCTGTGGGCTTTCTGCTTTGGCACCTTCTCCATAATTGGAGCTCTTAAGTATTCAACAATGTTCCTAATTTATCCAGGGATATGTCATGGAATATTCTGTTAAATTTTTTAATTACAATGTAATGAAAATTTTGTTTTTAAAGAAACTGTGTTGTGGTGCTTTCTGAGAGGACGTGAAGGGAGGAAGGGGGCATGCGGTGGAGTGAGCAAGCTGGTGGGTTTGGGATGAAAGCCGAGTCTATGGGAGAAGGATATAATGAAAGGGTGAATGAGTGAGCAGGTGGAAGAGAATGAGAGCTGTTGTAAGGAGAGGGCTGCACTGGAAGGACTGAGGTGGTGTGTGGGCATAAGAGGTATAGATATAGTGTGCCTGGAGGTAGGGGTGGGCGAGGGAGTGAGGAAGAGTGAAACGAGTGGGGTCTATGTGAAATAGAGGGGGAGTGGGTAAGATACTGCAAGGGTAATTAGTGGGCTTGAGGATGGAGAATGATGGCAAAAACAGCCAAGCACAGGAGAGTAGTGGGTGTGCAAGAGTAGGGAGAGGTTTTAGTATTAGATACGGGAAGGAAACAGGCCCTTCGGCCCACCAAGTCCGTGCTGACCTGTGATCCTCGTACACTAGCATTATCCCATACATTAAATACAATTTACAATCTTTACCAAAGCCAATTAACCTGCAAACCTGTATGTCTTTGGAGTGTGGGAGGAAACCGGAGCACCCGGAAAAAACCCATGCAGTCACGGGTCGAACGTACAAACTTTGTAAAGACAGCACCCGTAGTCAGGATCAAACCCGGTTCGCGGGTGCTGTAAGGCAGCAAATCTACCGCTGTGCCACTGTGCTGCCCAGATGTGTAAAAGAGAAATGTAAGTGGGAGGAGGCTATATGTGATGGACATAGTGAGCACCTATTGAAAATGTAAGTTAAATGAAAGGAGGGGTGTGAGTGAGCTTGAGAGGGAGGGAGATTTAAATGACATGGGTGGAGTAAGGGCATGAACAAGGGTCAAGGGCAAATGGGAAGGCATTTGATAGCAGGTGCAAGAGTAAATCAGGGTGAGAATGTGAATGATCCATCAATCTGGGGTGAGAGATTGCAACCTTCACGTGGTCCGCCCTGTTTCAACCAATGCAATCAACCTGGTGTGCACAATCAAATAGAACAAGTTGTCGTACAACTTTAGGCTGTGCACGCCATACGCAAGAAGAAGTTCCATCAATCTGGCCCATTTGAAAAATCATGTACTGAGACCCACCCACCCCTTCAGAGCACCGAGCTCCACCGGATGCCAACAGCACGGGGTGGTAGTGAGGTGATTGTCCCGAGGTTGCTGGGGATCCGCCCCAGGGCACGAGGTTTAGGGAAACAGAATAGAGCACCACTGGAGGGATTAGTAGCAGCAGTCAGGGTGGGGTCCCACGAGGGAGCAATTAGCTGCCAGTGTGGGATGAGGAGGGGAAGGATGATGTATGGAGGCAGTTGAATGAGGAGGAAGGGAGGGAGATTTGGGGAAAGTCTGGAAAAGTGGAAGAGTTGAGAAGGTGTGCGGAGTGGGGTTAATGTTTGCATGTGAGCGTGTGTGCATCCGTCCACCTGTATGCTGGCCCCGTGCAGCAGAGGTTGGTCTCCACTTGACCCCATTGTCAATGGGCATAGACCTTGCTTTGTCACGCGAGAGTGAGGTGGGGAAGCCGAATGTCTGAGGGAGCTGATGCGGAGGACACAAAAAACTAGATATTGCTTTACGAAAAAACACTCAGCAGGTCAGGCAGCATCTCTGGAGGACATGGAAGGACAACATTTTGGATCGGCACTCTACTTCAGTGAAGTAAGGATCATGCGTGGGTAAATGGGATATTTATTGTGATATTTATTGAAAGTGGGCATGAGAGGGGCAAGGAACCACTGCCTATCCATGTCCTTTCCAGCACTTTATTTCCCCCCTGAATACAAGGAGCTGGTCTGCATAAGGTCAGAAGAAAGGATGGGTGTTGATGATTGCACTAGGCACATTTCCATCTCCTTGTGCAACAAGAACACTGCATATGTATGCAGCAAGACCTAATGTTCAGAAACGGGCAGATAAATGAGAACAGCCAATGAGATAGACTTCTCTCTAAACACTTGCTGTTGACATTTAGTGGCATTACCAGCAAGTTTCTCACATTGATGTTTGCCTTTAATGACCAGAAACACAACCATAGATATAACAGTGTCTACAAGAGTAGGTTTGTAGTCTGGGTATCTAGTGAAGCCTTGTAGCCTTTCCATCACCTTCAAGATGCAATTTCAAAATAGGACGGAATATTACTGGCACGTGAGACCCTTCAGCCCATTATGTTCAAACCTATGAATGAATGGTTAACCCCATTCATAATTCTGTGTCCATTGCCCAGTGGTTTAAGGCACGCCTGCCAGGTATCTGTCTCCACCACTCTCTCAGACAGAGAGCTGAAGTTAATCAGGGACAACCTGACCTGAACTAACCCACACCGACTGGCCTTCAGTGACTCTGTCCCCCTCCAAATAATGCTCCTCAGATTTCATTTCCATGAATTTGTTAGACTGATCAGCCTGTCGTTCATCCCGTTCTCACTTCTGAAGCCACGCACAACATTGTGGTCTGCTGGCACCACTACTGCAGTTGAAAAGCACTCATAACTGCCATGTTTGAATGACGCTTGGACTGGTACATAAATCGGGAAAGTTTGGAGGATACGGACCAGGTGCAGCACGTGGGACTAGCTCGGTTAAGCAACATGGCACCTGGAGCAAAGGACCCGTTTCTGTTCTTTATACCCCTATGGCCTCCAATGCTACAGCCATTAAATATTTTTCATTTCTCTCTCTCTCCTTTAGTCATTCTCATCATCGCCCACATACATTATCTCTCCCCCTTTTTCCCCTCCCTTACCCCTCTTATGCCAACCATCAAGTATCTACATGCCCTGTTTACCAGCGCTTGATCCTTAGCCTCCTGTGCCTTGGTGAGTCAAGTGCTTATCTGGATGCTTGAATATTGAGTCTGCTTCCACCTGCTCAGGCACTTCCAGCTGGTTCCAGTGGGAGGGAATTCTTCATATCCCCTCTCAACCTTATCCCTCACTTGAAATCAATGCCCTCTACTCTTAGAATACCTCTGCCATGAGCAAATCTCTTACTATCTACCCTATCTCTGCCTCTCATATGTTTATACACCTCTATCAGATGCCTACATACATTGTATCTCCTACATTCACATCTACTGTAAGTTGTTGATATAGATAACAAGGATCCCAACACTGATCCATGTGGTGCATTGCTGGTCACACACATCTAATTAGCAAAGCAACCCTCCACCATCTATTACCACACCAATTTTGGAACCAACTAGCCTTCGATCACACGGTTGGGGGGAGGGACTCAAATAACGGTTGTGGGGAGGGACTCAAATAGAGAAAGCTAGTGGAAAATGTGGGAGGTATGAGGCAGAGAAGGGAAGCACTCGGACCCAAAATGTAGGGGAGAAAGAAGAAAAAGATAATAAACAGAGAATAAGTGGTGGTGGGTTTCTTAAATGTGTATATTTTAATGCTAGAAGCATTGTAAGAAAGGTGGATGAGCTTAGAGCCTGGATTGACACCTGGAAGTATGATGTTGTGGCGATCAGTGAAACATGGTTGCAGGAGGGCTGTGATTGGCAAATAAATATTCCAGGATTTCGTTGCTTCAGGGGTGATAGAATTGGAGGGGCAAGAGGTGGGGGTGTTGCATTGCTTGTCAAGGAAGATATTACAGCAGTGCTTTGGCAGGATAGATTAGAGGGCTCGTCTAGGGAGGCTATTTGGGTGGAACTGAGAAATGGGAAAGGTGTAGCAACACTTATAGGGGTGTATTATAGACCGCCAAATGGGGAGCGAGAATTGGAAGAGCAAATATGTAAGGAGATAGCAGATATTAGTAGTCAGCACAAGGTAGTGATTGTGGGAGATTTCAATTTTCCACACATAGACTGGGAAACACATTCTGTAAAAGGGCTGGATGGTTTGGAGTTTGTAAAATGTGTGCAAGATAGTTTTTTGCAGCAATACATAGAGGTACCTACTAGAGAAGGGGCAGTGCTGGACCTCCTGTTAGGAAATGAGACAGGGCAGGTGGCGGAGGTATGCGTCAGGGAGCACTTCGGGTCCAGTGATCACAATACCATTAGTTTCAATATAATTATGGAGAGGGTCAGAACTGGACCTAGGGTTGAGATTTTTGTTTGGAGAAAGGCTAACTTTGAGGAGATGCGAAAGGATTTAAAAGGAGTGAATTGGGACATGTTGTTTTATGGGAAGGATGTAGAAGAAAAATGGAGGACATTTAAGGGTGAAATTTTAAGAGTACAGAATCTTTATGTCCCTGTTCGGTTGAAAGGAAATAGTAAAAAATGGAAAGAGCCATGGTTTTCAAGGGAAATTGGACACTTGGTTCGGAAAAAGAGAGAGATCTACAATTATTATGGGCAGCATGGAGTAAATGAGGTGCTTGAGGAGTATAAAGAATGTAAAAAGAATATTAAGAAAGAAATTAGAAAAGCTAAAAGAAGATATGAGGTTGCTTTGGCAAGTAAGGTGAAAGTAAATCCAAAGGGTTTCTACAGCTATATTAATAGCAAAAGGATAACAAGGAATAAAATTGGTCCATTAGAGAGTCAGAGTGGACAGCTATCTGCAGAGCCAAAAGAGATGGGGGAGATATTGAACAATTTCTTTTCTTCGGTATTCATGAAGGAGAAGGATATGGAATTATGTGAGGTAAGGGAAACAAGCAGAGTAGCAATGGAAACTGTGAGATTCAAAGAAGAGGAGGTGCGGACACTTTTGAAAAATATGAAAACGGATAAGTCTCCAGGTCCTGACAGGATATTCCCTAGGACATTGAGGGAAGTTAGTGTAGAAATAGCAGGGGCTATGACAGAAATATTCCAAATGTCATTAGAAACGGGAATAGTGCCGGAGGATTGGCATACTGCGCAAGTTGTTCCGTTGTTTAAAAAGGGTTCGAAGAGTAAACCTAGCAATTATAGACCTGTTGGTTTGACGTCAGTGGTGGGCAAATTAATGGAAAGGATACTTAAAGATAATATATATAAGCATCTGGATAAGCAGGGTCTGATTAGGAACAGTCAACATGGATTTGTGCCAGGAAGGTCATGCTTGACTAATCTTCTTGAATTTTTCGAAGAGGTTACTAGGGAAATTGATGAGGGTAAAGCAGTGGATGTTGACTATATGGACTTCAGTAAGGCCTTTGACAAGGTTCCTCATGGAAGGTTGGTTAAGAAGATTCAATTGTTGGGTATTAATGGTGGAGTAGCAAGATGGATTCAACAGTGGCTGAATGGGAGATGCCAGAGAGTAATGGTGGATGGCTGTTTGTCAGGTTGGAGGCCGGTGACTAGTGGGGTGCCTCAGGGGTCTGTGTTGGGTCCACTGTTGTTTGTCATGTACATCAATGATCTGGATGATGGTGTGGAAAATTGGATTAGTAAGTATGCAGATGATACTAAGATAGGTGGTGTTGTGGATAATGAAGTAGATTTTCAAAGTCTACAGAGAGATTTAGGCCATTTGGAAGAGTGGGCTGAAAGATGGCAGATGGAGTTTAATGCTGACAAATGTGAGGTGCTACATCTCGGCAGGACAAATCAAAATAGGACGTACATGGTAAATGGTAGCGAATTGAGGAATGCGGTTGAACAGAGGGATCTAGGAATAACTGTGCATAGTTCCCTGAAGGTGGAATCTCATGTAGATAAGGTGGTAAAGAAAGCTTTTGGTGTGCTGGCCTTTATAAATCAGAGCATTGAATATAGAAGTTGGGATGTAATGTTAAAATTGTACAAGGCGTTGGTGAGGCCAATTCCGGAGTATGGAGTACAATTTTGGTCGCCTAATTATAGGAAGGATGTCAACAAAATTGAGAGAGTACAGAGGAGATTTACTAGAATGTTGCCTGGGTTTCAGCAACTAAGTTACAGAGAAAGGTTGAACAAGTTAGGTCTTTATTCTTTGGAGCGCAGAAGGTTAAGAGGGGACTTGATAGAGGTCTTTAAAATTATGAGCGGGTTTGACAGAGTGGACGTGGATAAGCTTTTCCCATTGAGAGTAGGGAAGATTCAAACAAGGGGACATGACTTGAGAATTAAGGGACAGAAGTTTAGGGGGAACATTAGGGGGAACTTCTTTACTCAGAGAGTGGTAGCTGTGTGGAATGAGCTTCCAGTGGAAGTGGTGGAGGCTGGTTCGATTTTATCCTTTAAAAATAGATTGGATGGGTATATGGACGGGAAAGGAATGGAGGGTTATGGTCTGAGTGCAGGTAGATGGGACTAGGGGGAAGTATTTATTTTTAATTAAATAAAAAAATTAAAAAAAATGTTCGGCACGGACTTGAAGGGCCGAGATGGCCTGTTTCCGTGCTGTTATGGTTATATGGTTATATGGGATCTGATCTTTTGGACTAACCTTCCATGTGGGATCTTGTCCAAGACTTACTCAAGCTCCAGTAA
This sequence comes from Malacoraja senta, assembly GCA_038087875.1. Taxonomy (NCBI): domain Eukaryota; kingdom Metazoa; phylum Chordata; class Chondrichthyes; order Rajiformes; family Rajidae; genus Malacoraja; species Malacoraja senta. The sequence goes on along the minus strand of CM075980.1, from coordinate 11,853,673 downwards.
ACATGAACCCCACTGCCCATTCAGTTACCTCTTCAACAAACTAAATTAGTCAGAAAGGATCTCCCACCTACAAATCCATGCTGGCTATCCCTGTCTTTCTAAGTGTAGATTAATACAATCACTCGGAGTATTTTACATTAAGTTCCCTACCCCTGACTAACTGGCCAGCGATTATCTGGATTAACCCTGCTCTCTGTTTTTTAGTGTAATGGCACACATTTGCTGTCTTCTGGTACCTCACCTGTAACCAGCTAAGATTTAAATATGTTAAAGAAGGAACTGCAGATGCTGGAAAATCGAAGGAACACAAAAAAGCTGGAGAAACTCAGCGGGTGCAGCAGCATCTATGGAGCGAAGGAAATAGGTAACGTTTCGGGCCGAAACCCTTCTTCAGACTGATAGGGGGTGGGGAGAAGAAAGGAAAAAAGGAAAAAGGCGGAGGAGGAGCCCGAGGGCTGGGGGAGGGGAGGAGACAACCAGATGGCTGATGAAGGGGAGGGGACAGCAAGGGCTAGCAGAATTGGGAGAATTCAATGTTCAGGCCCCCGGGATGTAGACTGCCCAATTGAGGTGCATGAGATTTAAATATGAGATTTAAATATCTTTGTTAGGGTTCCAGCTATCATCTCCTCTGCCTCCCATAGCATCCTGGGATAAATCTCTAGACATCTTGTGGAGTCATCCACCTTTATGCCCACTAGCACATCTGTCTTTTTAGTTAGTCCTCTAGAATGTCATCATCCCAATTGAAATTTCCATCTACAATATTTACTGAATACAGATAAATAATATTAATTTAGCACCTCAACACATCCTCTGGCTCAGTTGGTTCCTAACAGGCCCTGCTCTTTTCCTGGTCACCCTCTTACTCTCATATGATCATACTCATAAGTGATAGGAGCAGAATTAGGCTATTCGGCCCATTAATTCTACCATTTAATCATGGCTGATCTATCTCTCCTAACCCTATTCTCCTGCTATCTCCCCATAACCAGTACTAATCAAGAATCTATCTATCTCTGCCTTAAAACTATCCATTGACTTGGCCTCCACAGCCTTCCGTGGCAAAGAATTCCACAGATTCACCCTCTTTAAATAAATTCCTCCTCATCTCCTTCCTAAAGGAACATCCTTTAATACTGAGGCTACGACGTCCACTCGTAGACTCTCCCACTAGTGGAAACATCCTCCCCACATCCACTCTATGGGGAGCATCCAAGTCTTTCACTATACTATCAATATATTTATGAAATGTTTTGAGAATATCTTTAATCTCATCTCCAATTGCTATTTCATGGTACTCTTTGATCTCCTAATTTCTTGTAAGCATCCTCCTCACACTATACTCCTGAAGGGCTTTCCCCATTTTCATTGTTGTATTCTTACAAAATGCTTCAATTTATTAAAAATGAAAGCCCTGGACCATGCTCTTTACTGTACACCAAGCCCTGGACTTGATGTCCTTACCCTTCACCTTGGCCCCAAACTCTCACAATTTCACTTTTAGAAGACTCCTGTTTGCCAAACATAGGTTTACCTGCAAGAAGTTACTCCCAAGTCTGAATTTGGCAGCTCCTGCCTCATGATATTGAAATTCGTCTTCTCCAAATGCAGACATTTAATTTAAACTTTCCTCATGCTTTTCATAGCTTCTTACAAACTTAAGAGTCAAGAGTGTTTTATTACCATATGTCCCCAAATGGAACAATGAAGTTCTTTCTTGCAGCAGCACAACAGATACGTAAATAGTACTCTGTAAACACCATAATAAACAACCAAAACGTTCAGTATATAATAGCGCAAAGACAGAAACAATGCTCCCCAAGTCTATGCAGTTCAGAGCTTATTTGGAGGTTGTAGTGTTCAATAGCCTGATGGTTGTAGAGAAGAAGCTGTTCCTGAAACTGGACATTACAGTTTTCAGGCTCCAATATCACCTTCTCCATGGCAGTAGTGAAATGAGTGTGTGGCCAGGGTGGTGTGGGTCTGTGACAAATCTGATTTGGAGGTAACAACTCTATTCAATGGACCCGTGAAGTTCACCACTATTTACAACACTAATGGGCAGTGTTCACCACTATTTGCAATCATGGGCGCTCAAGTTGCTGAACCAGGTCATGATGCAACCATGCTCTTTACTGTACACCTGTAGACGTTCAGGAGAGTATTCGTGAATGTACCGAATCTCCTCAATCTTCTAAGGAAAAATAGGTTTTTGGAGGGGTTTCTTTATGATTGCATCGATGTGCTGGGTCCAGGACAGATCTTCAGAGATATGCATGCCTAGGGAATTAGAAACTTTTGACTCTCTTCACAACCATCCCGTTGATGAAGATAGGTTTGTGGATACTCGACCTTCTTCCAAAGTCAACAATCAGTTCCTTGGTTTTATTGACGTTGAGAGCAAGATTGTTGTTCTGGCACCATTTGGTCAGTCAGTCGACCTCCTTCCTATACTCCCATTCATCGTCATTTGTCCAACAACTGCGGTGTCGTTGACAAATCTGAATATGGAGTGAGTATAGAGTGAGTAGAGCAGGGAGCTGAACACGCATCCTTGAGGCACTCCTGTACTGATGGTTATCAAGGAGGAAGTGTTGCTGCCAACTTGTACAGATTGAAATCTGTTGATGAGAAAGTCAAGGATCCAGTTGCAGAAGGATGTGCAGAGACCCAGAGCTTGGTATCTATAAACAACAGCCTGACATATGTGTTTTTTATTGTTCAAATGATCTAGTGCAGAGTGGAGAGCCAGTGTGATTGCATCCTCCTTTGACCTGCTATGGCAGTAGGCAGATTGTAGTGTGCCCACATACTTGTTGAGGTAGGAGTTATGGTTACTATCCAAACTGTTATGATAAACTTTGAAAATCAAAATAACTGCTGAGAATTTACAACATGTAAAAAAAACACTGGAAACAGTGATCAAGTTGCATCTGTGGGAAGAGAAAGAGCTACCATTTCAGGTAGAAGAACTTTTGTCAGAACTGGTAAAACTTTTCCTGGCTTTGTAGGAGATGACATAAGCTAATTTGTGAAATAAACTTTGTTAAAACTTCCACCAAAAATGCTTTGACAATGAGATTAGCCATTCTCATATTGAACCAGTTATCAATGCTGTGGAATAGATTATTTATACTGAAGGGTTGACCTGAAACATCACCCATTCCTTCTCTGCAGAGATGCTGCCTGTCCCGCTGAGTTATTCCAGAATTGTGTCTATCGGTGTAAACCAGCAATTTTCTGTTTCTTCCTACACTAATAATTATACTAGATATATTCATTCAATGTATAAAATGTAAGATTAGAAACAATTAAATATTAAAGCAATTACATCCATTGGACGCACTAAATTAAGATGTAAATTCCTGGAACTTGCCTCTCTCCGTGGCAATTGCAACTCCCTGTGGAAGTGCCCATGCTCAGATTTTGTAGTGTGACTGTAGGAACGTGGGAGACGGCCGTACTCCAATCGCTGTACAGGGGATGTCCGTGGCAATCAGCAAGTCAGAGCTGCGCACACTTGTGCCAACATTGCAGACTTACGGGAGAAGCCATCACATGAAACCTTTGCCACTTTAGACAGGCAGAACACTTCTCATCCAACAACCAGCACTTTAGTGGACCCTCCTGCTCCTGAATTGAAGCGCCAGCCTGGATTTGTATTACCATTGAGTCAAACACAGTATGGAAATGGGCCCATTTGTCCCCTTGAATTTGCACCTCCCATCAAGCTCCCACTTTCATCAACATTCACTTTATTCTCCCCACATTCCCATCAACTTCCCCTGGTTCTGCTACTCATGCACACATTAGGAACAATTTACTGCAGCCAATCAAAATAGCAACCCACACATTCAGGGGAAACCCTCCTGGTCACAGACAACGTGCAAACTCTACACAGACAGCACCCGAGCTCAGGATTGAACCTAGTTCTATGGAACTGCAAGTTGGCACTTACTTGCTGTGCCACACTGCTGCCCGAGTTGTGTGATGAAGGCTGGAGTTGGGTTGAATGTAATAGGTTCTGCCTCAGAGGCAACCACCGGGTGATTCAAGCTCCTTAAGCATAATTCCAGAACTTTGCCAAGCTCCACCCTTTATCACCAATGAAAGTTTTCAGTGAATAAAATGTTTTGATTTTTCCATTAATCAGGATAAAGAAATTACAATAGGTCATCAGTAGATCAATGTTCAATATTTATTTGACATCTGATAAAGCCAGAAACAGGATATTAAATTTAAAATACTTTTTGATACTTTAATTGCCACCCATATTCAGTTCACGCTGATACTCTCTCACTGCATTGTCAACCCATCAGGGCATGGGTAATCCCAATCACTTCCAGGAGCTCCACTAATTCACCAAACTGAAGGACAGAACCATCTCCCCAGCCTCCACACAATGGAGGCAGTTCCGCCCTCACCCATCTGTAACTCATTTTTTCCACGCCATTACCATGGGTGAATCAGGTTCCAAGGATGGCCACATCTTCTATGGCCAACATCATTCGGCAGCCTGGTACATCTGGTTTCAACTCCAGTGGGGATTCCGATCAAACACGGTCGCCTGGACTGGACCTTTAAACAACTGCAAGATCCCAGTTGGGGTTGCAGCCTTGCTCCGCGTGCTCAGGCTTAGATTTCGGGGTAAGGCCAAATAAACTTGCTATTTTTACCCAGTCCCGTCTACTTGCAATTGTAGACACACCAAAGTGATCAGACTTAACTGCTCTCTGAAACGTCCACTACATGTTCAAAGGGCAGTCAGGGATGGACAATAATTGCCATCAGGGTCCAGGTCCCCTGAACAATTAATAAAAATAAATCCATCGATGCAGCCACCTGAGTAGGTAATCTGTCACTGAGAAACCCATTCAATGTTAGCATGAGCAGAAATGGGGAGAACAGGATACCTGACTGACACGCAACTTTGCAGATGAAAGACTACAAATCCCCTTTGCCAGTGATTAACAGGGTGAAATTGGAACTATGCAAATAGGGAATTTCAATTATTACCACCCTTAGTTTATATCAAAGATTTTCACAAAAATGTATTTGAAGTGTGGTCACTAATATGTAGGGAAACATGGCAGTCAATTCATGTACAGTGAGATTCCCATAAGCAATGATCAATACATATCAATGTTTTTCACCGAGTTCCCAGTCCTTCTTTAAATTGTATTGTAGGAATTTCTTTATTCATTGAGCAGGCAGATAGGCTCTCAACATTGGGTTGAACTGCGTATTCAAGTCCTTGAGTGGTGTTTATACATTTGCCTTCATCAAATGGTTATATCAACCAAACACACAGATACGTGCTGCTACCGACATGTCTTAAATCTCTGAGCTGTTTCATTTCAAGGGCCAGTCCTTCTGCTAAGTAACAAGTACTTTGGCCCTTTTCAAAATGACAGTGTAGCAGTGATTGAATTAAGATACAGACCTCCAAAAACTTTCAGTGAGGTGAGCAGGCACACCACTCATCCATACTGAAATGGACACTGCCACAGAATTACAGCCCAAGAAAAAGGAGCCTTTTAATCACATTCACAGTCCATCAAAGCATATCCCTTTAGAAGCTGATTTTAGTTACTTATTAGATCTGATTTTTGTACCCAATAGGTATCCAAAGGTAGAAAAACACAGAAACCTGGGATAGTTCATTGCCACATTTCAGACAAGTTAAGGATCGCTGCCATTTTGTCCTTAGGCAATGAGGAGCCAAAACATAATTACAAGAGCCACGAAGAGGAAAAGACGAGACAGGAATTGTTCATCCACAAACTGCGGCGTTCCAGGGACTGCTGCGGGACAAGAGAGGAAAAACACACTGAGAATCCACCAGTTGGAGATCATTAAATACAGATAGACTCTCAAGATGGCACCTTTCATTGGGTACTTTACAGGCAATTAATCAGTCTTAAGTATGGTCACTGCTTTCACAGGGCTTGTTTCGTCTTTTAGAGATACAGCATGGAAACAGGCCCTTTGGCCCATTGAGTCGGCGCCGACTAGCAATCACCCTGTACACTAGCATTATCCTACACATTAGGGACAAACATGGAAACATGCACACAGCGAGTCCAAGATGGAGCATACGTGTAACACAATAAGGTTGGCTCAGATAAAACGGAAGCAAAAAGCTGAAGATAAAGCTTCACAAGGCTAATCCTCAGGAATGGCTAGTATTCATGATTCTTTGTGTGCTTGCAGTTCAAGATAATAAAGCTTATTGCCTTTGGAGTTCTCAAAGGAGCAAACACAATGGAGACAATCCAAAGGGCAAAATAATGCAGTCTAAATGTCTGTCCTGATGAAAAGTTGCAAGACTATACCAAAAGGTTTTTGAGGCGAGGCATGTAGACAAAGGATTAGCATAAAGACCACGACCGAGAAGCGCTGAGTAAGGTCTCTGACATTCTTAGCACTAATACAAGCTGTTTCTCTGATGTTATAATCTGTCTAAGCTTACAAACCGTGCGAAGAAATGGTAAGTTTAAACACCGAGCCAGACGGTGAGATGAACTGAATGCAAAGAACGCAACTAAGGGCATCAGATAAATGTGGGATAAACAGAAACATGAGAAAAATAATGACAGAATTATGTGGCTGCACAAGGTTTACACTTACAAGAAAACAATGGGTTAATGTGTTACATATTAATATAAAATAACAAGAGCATATTGATGTATCAGCACAACAGCAGGTCCGCAACACTAAAAATAGTCTAACTCAAGAGCTCACAAGAGCTAATCACCTTAAACTGATCAAAGCCAAGACTATGTGCACACAGCTCTTCTTGACAGATCCTCTCTGAAGTAACTGTCTGTAGCAGTAAGCATGTTCACTCTACATGACAGGCACAATATTTAAACAAAGAGCATTAAATAAATGGCTTGTTGTTCTATTTTGAGTGTTGAAAGTAAACCTGGCTTCTCCCCCCCCCCACACAGTCGTCCTACTGGCTCCACTGTTCACATCCTTGTATTCCGTATTCCTCTCGTTAGTATATCTTCCCAAGCCACCAATGGGCCATTATGGGCTCCACCCTTCCTGAGGTCATCTGTTGCCGGCCCTGCTTTGTTCTGGCTTTCTCTACCTTTCAGTCCCAAAATGTCACCTATTCCTTTTCTCCAGAGATGTTGCCTGACCCGCTGAGTTACTCCAGCATTTTGTGTTGATTAAAGAAACCTTGATGAGGGTCATCTTGTGCAAATGTGTTGAATCATGCTGTTGACCAGCTGGTGGTTCTGAAGATATGCTGTGTGTAGATCAGCTTGCCCCTGGCTTCCACACCTGCATCTGCAATGTAAAGACCAAGACCGAGCTTGAGGTCTGATGACGAGTCTTGGTCCTCTGCTTTTTTCTTTGGATTGTAGGAGGCCCAGGAGTGACATTATTGAGGTGTACAAGATCATGAGCGGCATGGATTTCCCCAAGGTAGAGGTTTCTAACACTAGATGGCATAAGCTTAAGGTGAGAGGGGCGAGATTTAAGAAGGATCCCAGGGGCAACTTTTTCACTCGTCTATGGGCCAAATGCAGGAATAGGGAGCTAGTCCAGTAATCCTAACTTCGCTGGCTGGTCAATGTGGTTTCTGCGCTGTACAGCTCTATGACAAAATAGTTGACATTAGTTATTTCAGTGGAGGATGTGAATGCCACCACAATGCTGGATTAGGACTTTCCGAGAACCCCTCAGAACACTGCCATTTTGCTTTGAGAGCTGTAAACTGAATATGCTGCCTGCCCATCTCCCAGCTTCAATCATTTCCAGAACATCTACCACCACTAGCGAGTGGTATGCTGTAATATGCAGAGACAAATGTGAACGGAGACCAAACCATACAACTCTAACGGAGAGCTGACCATTTGCATACTAAGCAGTAAGCATGTAGGAGGGGTGGAGAACGGTCATTTTAAATCACATACCTGGAGGCGGACGGCCGTCATTAATGTTGAATGCTGTTGCAAAAATCCCAAATGGAAACGCCCCAATCCCAAAAGACATCTGGAATCCTCCATCTCCAAAGCCAAAACCTTGGAAACCCTGAAATGGGATTATGACAGTAATTCAACATAAAACCAATACAAGCACAAACATGGTCCAGACCACCTCTTTGTGACGAAACAAAAACCCACAGCACTTTCAAAAATGAAGGACAGGGAGGTGGTTAATAGGTCACTAACAGTGAAGAGGGATATGAAGGATAAACTCCCAACGGCAGCAACTAATACTGGCCCTCTGTAGGGGCAAACAGTGCAGCTATCAATGACAAATTAAAAAATTGAGACAAAGCTACATAACTTGTATATGTTTACTGTACTGAGCTAGTCATAGTAAATAATGTAAACAGAGAGCCATCAGCCATGTCTCAGTCACAAGGGTTACAGGACGTCCCACTCTAAAGATGCATGCAGAAAAATCTAGGGCTGTTGCGAGAAATTATGCTTCAGATGATTTGTTAATTAATATTGTTCTCCAAGGTGGATGCTAAAGAGCACACAACATTACTTTGAAAAGCTGTAGAGTTAGGATACCCAGAGTCCTAATCAGTAGTGATCCCGACATCACCAAAGCAGATGATCCTATCACGAGTTCTCTTTGTGAAAACCTGCTGTGTGAACGCCCCCAGGATTTCCTGCATCCCAAAGGACAATGAGTGCAGAGGCTTTGGATATTCTTAAGACAGCGGAAGATGGATACTTGATATGTAAGGGGGTGAAAGGTGGAAGATATTACGGTGTTGGTCGAAACTCACATGCGCTTTGAGATGCCAAGGCTGTTTTGCATGCCAAATCAAAGGTAAGGGCTGGTGTTTTCAGTAATTTTGATTGGATTCCCTCTTCCAGCAATCCACATACACATCTATCACACTAAACTCGATTCAGAAATGTCCCAAAATTGCAGTGTAGAGACAACTTCTTCAATGTACTCACTCACAGACTCATCAGACTTGTTTTTTTGTGTGTGAAATTTGTATCTTTCTGCAATCTCTATGGGCGTAGGGTTGAAGTGAGCATCAACAACAGTCTCAAATGAAATCTGTTTTGCTTTCTCTGGGACTAGGATTTTGGTGCGAGATACATAAACCTCAGAACCAATTTCAGTTAATAGAATGGCCTTTTTGCGTTCCAATTGCCTTGTTTTGTGCTATTACCTGCACTTGATCACCGCCCTCTGTTTCTTCAGCTTCAATAATATTAATTGCACTAAAAAACATTTCCAGTCGCTCACAGTACGAGCTAAAGGTTTCATGGTTCTTGTCGAAAATCCCTATTCGGCCGATGTATCTTATGGATGCCATTTTGTCACATAGACATAACACAAAGAGAGCCTGACAATCTCTAGATGATTCGTGCAGTTGCTGTTTTACACTACAGTGCATAGATGGATCTACAGTCTATTTTGTCCAGTTCAGAAACACTTGCGACACAGCTCCGTATTTGCCGTGTAAAATGTTAAACTCTACTGCATATTGTTAAAACAATCCTGCGCAGAATTTAAAGGTTGAGTTAACAAATTCAATTGGATACTTGTCGCTATGTATAAGATATTACAGTAGTGGCAAGTAGACAGAAACAAAGACAGGTTTCAGTCAAGCATTTGCCAGTGTCGGTCTTCTTTATTTTACAAAAGTACACTGTGCATACTCACACACATATTCATGAGACTGATAAGATATGAATATATCACGATTCAAATAACACCGCCTGGTTCTCAGTTCTTAATGATACAGTTACCATTATATACAGTACATGGTAGTGTAACCAACTACATGGTGGCTACCATGGTAGACAGATGTAAGGTTACAATGAAATCAGCCATGACCTTATATGACAGCGGTCATAATGGGTTGAACCGTGTCCCTAATCCATACTCTGTTACCTGTAAAGTACTTAGGACAGGTACTATATACAAAGTCAAGTCTGCCTTTGTTTCCTTTCAAAGGGACTTTGATAGATGAAGACTATTGCATGGTAAGTTCCAGAATGTAGACCAAGTAACACATGTCCAAGTCCAGAGAGGATGGAAGGAACCTCCAAATGCGGTGTTCTCATGTGCATGTTGCCCATGTCCTGGTTTGGGAGACGTTCTTGGGACTACTCCAGGAGAGTGATTCAAGTGCATTTGTAGATAATATACACTGTAGACAGTAGGGGAGGCAACAAATAATGAAGCTGCCACATGCGGTGCCAACCAAACAGGCTGCTTAGTCGTAGCTGGTGCTGGCTTGTTTGGTGGTACATTCATCCAGGTAACTGGGGACTATGCCAGGCACTTCTGATTTGTGGGTGGAGAGGACCCAAGGAGTCAGGAGAAAGAGATATTTATCCTCCACATCTCCTCCAATCCTGTCTACATGGGAGAAAGCAAGTGGAACATGAACACAACACGCAGTGGTTGGAACAAAAGGTATTTAACATGTCCAGATTAGAAGGAGTATTCTGTACAGGCCTGTTTCTCCTCAATTCTTTCAATCGGTACGTGCGCAAGGTATAGAACCATTGAGAAATCAAGGCAGTTAGATGGAGGTCCGACCAGTCATGATCTAATTCACTGGTAAATGATCTGATTAACTGAATAAACTGGACAGATTGGAAAAGCTGGGTGGTTTTTACAGCAAGGGAGATCACAAAGAGATCTGATAAAGGTTCATGTAAGGGGACATTTGAAGTTATTGAAAAGGACAACTGTAATGCTGATCGGCAAGAGGGGTAATGATAATCAGAGTGAGACAGAGAGGGGCAAAACTTACAAACTTAAGCATGAAATGCAAATAGAGAAGGGAGAAGGCGATAAAATGAAAAGCTCAGTAATGTGCAAAGCAACTGAACCAAATAAATTGATGACACTCTGACATGACACTATTAGGAATAAACAATGTGACAGTCATTACCAAAAGCGGTTGCAAGGTGAGCAAGGCTAGGAACTGAATATGCCTGGGCACCTAATATTTTGGAAGGTGGTGGATCTCAGTGAGAGAAGATCTTTATTCAGAAGTTCATGGCATAGATTCAATTTTGATAGAGAAGAAATAAATGGAAGTCATCAAAAGGGACCAGTTAGTAGACATGTGATAGTAATTGCCTTGATCAAGCTGCATTTAGGGGGCTCATAAGAAAGAAGGTACTATAATAATCTTGGGCAAAAAAAGTATTCAATAAGATTGGATAAATCACAGAGGATGAGTGCATAGGACAGATACAGGCAACGTGTTTGGATCCTAGTAGCTTCCCCGCTGCTCATCCACCAAACAATGGGTCATTTCACATGTGGGCATGTGCAATGAGACAGGATAATTAATGATCTCACGCTAAAGGATCCTCTGGATAAGATTGTAGAGTATTAGCACATTTAATTTGAGATTGAAAAACTTAGGTCAAATAGTGACTTAATGGTAAGAGGATGGTTAAAGCAGACTGGATATTTCTGCGAGGCACTTTGAGGCCAAATATAAGAAGTATAAGAGGAAGAGGAAATATAAGAGGAAGAGTTAATGGCAGGACCCTTGACAACATTGATGTACAGAGGGATCTCGGGATACAAGTCCATAGCTCCTGGAAAGTAGAAACAAAAGTAGACAAAGTGGTAAATAAGGCATATGATATGCTTGCCTGCATCAGATGGGGCATGATGTACAAATGTAAGGAAGTCATGGTGCTGCATTGCAAAGCTTTGGTTTGGCCATATTTGGAATATTGTATGCTGTTCTGGCTCCCATTTCAGGAAAGGTATGGAGGCTTTGGAGAGGATAAAGTATACACTGTCTGGATTAGAACGTATTAGCTATAAAGACATTAGACACATTTAAATTTCCCCCCGGAGCTTTGGAGACTGAAGGGAAACCTGATCAACGTTTATAAAATTATGAGAGGTATAGATAGGGTCGACAGTCAAAAGCTCTTTCCCCAGAGTGAAAATGTCAAAGACTGGAGACCATAACTTCAAGGTGAGAAGGACAAAGTGATATGCAGGACAAGTTTTTCTTAAAACACAGAGTGGTGGGTACCTGGCATGTGCTGCCAGGAGTGTGGTGGAAGCAGATACGACAGTGGCGTTTACGAGGCTTTTAGATAGGCACATGGAAACGCAAAGAACGGATTGTTATCCGCTGACTGGATAGCGCACAATAAAAAAGCTTTTCACTGTACCTCAGTACACGTGACAATAAACTAAACTAAACTATGGATCACGTGCAGACAGAGGGATTAGTTGAATTTGTTACCACGTTCGGCACAGACATCACGGACCGAAGGACCGTTCCTGTGCAGTACAGTTTGTTCTGTGTTCATACAATAAAGGTAGATTCCATTGGGAGATAAAAACTCCATGAGAAAGATGGTTTGTGTGGCCGATTAAGGAATTGAAGAATGGTGTTAACAGATAAAGGCATGCAATTTTGTGATGGTTAGTGGTTAGCCAGATGACTGAGAAAATAGATAAGGATAACTAAGAAAAATAAAGTAGAAAATAGATCATGAGCAAAAGCTAGCAAAAATAGACAGCAAGAGTTTCCAAAAGTATACAAATAGACAAAGTAAACATTAAGTCCTGTAGATCAGTGGATCCACATTTTTTTAATGAAAGCCCCATCTAATAAAGTGTGCAAAACCCCAAACCCCTTTTTAAATACCCAATGATATCACATCCGCGGTGCCTTTAAAGGCACAGAGATGTGCACAGACTGCAGCAGTTCTCAACTGGGGCAGTCAAATGGCCAAGTATAATTTATTTGAACTATTTATAATCTATGTTAATGGTTTCAGTGAAGGGAATGAGTGCATTGCAGCCAGATTTGCAGAAAAGACAATGTTCGGCAGGAGAGCAAGTCATGAAGATGACACACAGCTTGTTAGCTAGGTTAAGTGAGCTGGCAAAAAATTGGCAGATGGAGAAGTATGCAGGGAAACATGAGGTGATCCACTTGGCACAAATAAAAAAACAGAATATTGTACAAAGTGGCAGACTATGACATACTATTTTACATAGGGCTGTGCACATCAAACACTAAAAGTTAGCAAACAGTACAGGTGGTAATTCAGAAGACAATTAAAATGTTGCCTTTTAATGCAAGAGATAAAGTACAACCTTATGGAGGATGGTTAAACCTGTACACAACTGCAGACCACACGGAGAATAACGAATATAGTTTTGGCCTCTCTGTTTAAGGGACATACTTGTATTGGAAGCACTTCATAAAAGGTTCACTTTTCCTGGGATTGTTTTTGAACCAAAGCAGTTTTGGCCTTAGCTCACTGGAAATTTGAAGAATAAGACATGACTTTATTGAAACATGTACAATTCCAAGGGGGCTTGGCAGGATAGATGCCAAACAAATTTCCTGAGTTGAGGGAATTCTGAACTGGTACAAAGATTTATAAAGAGGTTACCTATTTATGACCAAGATAAGAAATTTCATCTCAGAGGATTGTGAATCACTGAAGGCTGAGGCAGGCAAGTTTGTCTATAGGGGAATAAATGGGCATGAGGAAATGCAGTGTTAGATGAGCCATGATCTGATTAAATAGGGCAGCATGTTCTATTGCAGTGCGGAGCAATTCTTTTCAATAACTTTAGCAAGAGCAGCCATAATCTTGTAATCCTTAGCAAATATCTTTATTACATAAGATGCAGCATCTTCCTCTGTATAAACTTCAGTACTAATTGGTCTGCGCCACCCTCACAGACCCCATGTGGTCTATTTATGTTAGCTGTTTTAACTGATGAAGTTAATTATGCAGAGAGAGAAAAGTCTTCGTAGATAAAAAGTTCAATATGAAAAATGGCAAACTAAATGATATAGTGTACAGTAAACTTCAAAAATCACTGGAAAGAACCATTTCCTGAGATATAGGAAAAGAGTGTAGATGGGACATATTGGTCGGTGTGGGCAAGTTGGGTCGAAGGGCCTGTTTCCACACTGTATGACTATGACTATAAGAGTAGGGTGAATGGACTCAACAGGATTCCTTTTTGGAAGAGTTGGTGTGAACTCAACTGCTTCTTTCTTTGCTTTGCTATATTTCTGTAAATTTATTGACTGAACTCCCTCATTCTTATCTTCTTGTCTTTATTTGTCCAGAACATAAGGTGAAGAACTCCAACCACTAACCTACTGCTGTCTCAAATCATTTGCATAATCCTATAATTTCCACACATCTTCAGCTTCATTTATTTTGCACAGCCCTGAAAACAAAGGAAGTGCATCACTCACCCCTCTGCTCTCTGGCTCAGGCCTCTGTCCCTGTGGTCTTGGAGGAGTTTTTTCTCTGAAATGAAATGGTTGGCCATTACATTAAACTAAATTAGAGTACAACAAAGGGCTTTGTAATCCAGGTCATATAGCTCAGTGGTAACAGTTAGATTTACCACTTACTCCCTTTATTAAACAATACCATATTTACCTTTGACAATTTTATAGCAGCCTGGAAAGAATATTAAGAAAGGGAGGTATAGTGCTCCAAAACAACATTCTTAAAGGAATACAATGCATGCTTATGCACTTTAATGATTTAATCCTTGAAGTTCAGCTAAGATTTTGATAGACCTCTGCTGCACCCACTCTTGGACCAATATATTCTCCCCATGGTCTGATGGCCAGAGATGCTCTCAGTGTTCCCACAATGGCTTTGCATAGCTATAATGTAACTTTGATCCAACTGTATTACAGTGCCCCAGCATCCCGCTGGTCATCTGTGTCACTGTCCATGGCATTGTAATGATGCACATCACAATGGAGTGACGTTCACACAAGTTTAAACATCTTAAATCTAAAGAATCGTTTTTCAATAAAGAACATTATGGTTAAAGCTAGGGGAGCACAATAATATCATCCTTTAATGCCTGGGAATAAAAAGCATCAGATCGTCACACTTTTGTAACATTATCTTCTTTCCTGCTGTATCACATTAACTACTGAATCCCTAGCATTGATTCAATTTTAGTGCTTCATGATACCCGGCAGCAGTTTACACTGCAGTAAATACTTATTAAGTAATGTTTCAACATTCTCCATTATTTTATTTCATTTATAAGTGTCTAGATTCCACATTGGCCAACCTCTCTCCAAACACAACTTACACATTTCATCTCATGACATGGACATGGATACCCACTGCAAATATCTTTATATTCTCTTTTTGTAGCTCTGACTTGATCTTCCTCGCCCGCAGGACCTGCATCAGTTATCTTTTACATGCTGCTCCTGTATTTTTGTACTTTAGCACACCACCATTTCAGAATACCTTCCTTTCACTTTCATAGAAGTGGCTACACATTTGGTTTAATAATTATCTTTTGATTTGTGTCTGCAAGATTTTTTTCTGCAGTAATTGTTACCTAACAAAAGGAGCAAAGAAATAGGTGACATTTCGGGTAGAGACCCTTCTTCAACTATTCCTTCGCTCCATAGATGCTGCCTTACCCGCTGAGTTTCTCCAGCATTTTTGTCTACCTTTGATTTTTCTAACATCTGCAGTTCTTTCTAACAAATTTACCTAACAACATTGGTCTAATGCTATCACAGACATTCCCTCTTCTCCCAGCCATCCATTTCTCTCAATTTAAAAAAAGCTTTATCCCCCCCCCCCCTTTTTTGTTGTTGTTCATATAAAGGGTCCTTGAGCCAAAATGTTGATTGTTTTTCTCACCACTGGTGCAGTCTGACCCACGGCATGCTTCATGCATTCTCTGTTTAAATTTAGTAGCAGCCAGTTACTGGAATCCATACTAAGGCACAGATTAAACATGAACAGTTAGATTGGATTTGTTATGGGTAGATCCTGTCTGATTAATTTAATTAAGTTTTAAGGACATAACAATGATCCTTAAAAATAAAAATAAAATAAAATAAAAAATAATAATAAATAAAATAAAAAAATTAAAAATAAAAAAAATGTTCGGCACGGACTTGAAGGGCCGAGATAGCCTGTTTCCGTGCTGTAATAGTTATATGGTTATATGGTTAATGAGGGTCAATGAGGGCAGCGAGCGTGATATATTCTAATTGCATTTTGAATTGAGTTAGATGGAGCTCTTAAAGATAGCGGACGGAGTCAAGGGAAATGGGGAGAAGGCAGGGACGGGGTACTGATTGTGGATGATCAGCCATGATCACATTGAATGGCGGTGCTGGCTCGAAGGGCCAAATGGCCTACTCCTGCACCTATTGTCTATTGCTTATTGAAAAGACCCCACATGGCAGACTGGATAAAAATGCCCATGTGATCCAAAAGAAGTGGCAGATTCAATCCTAAACTGGCTCACTGTTGATGAGGTGGAGAACTTGATGTAGCATGTAATGATTTTTACCAAGTTGTTTGGAAAGTTCCACATGGCAGATTGAAGAAGCAAGTACGAGCTCACAGTATCTAAGGGAAAATAGCAAGTTGGATTTTGTTCAGGGGAACAAAATCTTACAGATACAAATTGAAACATAATAACTGAAGCATAATCATTGAAGCTTAGTGGGAGAAAGCACAAGCAATGGACAACGCGCATTCTATTGTCTGTGAAGGGCTCTGTCATAATCTGTGATGCAGATAATCACAGAATGTTGAGTTTATTTGTAACTCCTCAGAAAATAAAGCACAAATGCTTCCACAAAGCAACAGTAGGAAAATATTCAAGCTTGGGTTGACCTTTGGCATGAATAATACTCGTCTCAAGTACAATCAATAGCCACTTCCAAAAACCATGTCTAATCACTTACTCTGAGCAACCTACGCTTACTCACATCCCAAAGACACACTGATCAATACATTGACTATAAAATTATTTAATATAAATCAATAAGTTTTCTGACCAAATCTGGCAGAGACATTGCAAGTTCTAGGTGACAAAAAGTTAGACACAAAATGCTGGAGAAACTCAGCGGGTGAGGCCGCATCTGTGGAGTGAAGGAATTAACGACGTTTCGGGTCGAGACCCTCCTTCATACTTCTTGAGTCTTGAGACCCTTCTTCAGACTTCTTGAGTCTGTAGAAGGGTCTCAACCCGAAACGTCGCCAATCCTTCTCTCCATAGATGCTGCCTCACCCGCTGAGTTTCTCCAATTAATATTTCGGGCTTGCTTCCAGTTTGATGAACTCGAGTTGGTTAATCGTCTTTTAATGTTAAAGTGGGTGGATAGCCTCTCTCCCCTGGAGTAGGGAGTGACAGGGAAACACTGTTAATTCTTGGATCTGGGGGGCTTGAGGAGTCAGGAGATTCGTCCATCCGTGGGGCTGCACAGCGAAGCAGCTATTGGAGCCGCTGCCTACCAGCACCCCCCTCCCATCCAAATTACATCCCGACTTTGGATGCCGCGACTGTTGCGGTTTCCTCCCACATCACAAAGACACGCAGGTTTTAATGGCCTCCGTGTGACGGGACTGCACGCAAAAGTTGCATTACGCAGTAGTGCGAACGGGTGATCAATGGTCGGAGCGAACTCGATGGGCTTAAGGGTCTATTTCCGTGCTGTCTCTCTAAACTAAGCTAAATCTAAGAACACTACCTTTGAAGGGGTTGTATAAACACTCAGTTTAATATTTAAACGATACAGCTCAACAATTGGGCAGCGGGGATGATGGGTCTTGGTTGTCCCGTAGACACGTCGCAGGAGTATGGTGTCAGCGGGCTCAAATCGCACATCCTCCAACAGCTGGCCTGAGATGGTGGTGCTGTACCGAGCATCTCTTCATCCTCTCGCTGGGCGGCCGCCACAGCCGTGGAGTCGACACTTGGGGCCAGAGCATTGATGGCAGTGTGAGACAACGCATCTGCGACCTGGTTGCTCTTGCCTGCGATGTGCTGGACGCAAGTTATGTATTCTGAGATGTAGGTCAGGTGTCGCTGCTGTCAGGATGACCAAAGATCAGACACTTTGGCAATGGCAAATGTGAGTGGCTTGTGGTCGATGAAAGCGGTTAAATCCCAGCCATCAAGAAAGTAGCGGAAATGCCGGATGGTAGAGAGCGAGGAGCTCCCGATCGAAAGCGCTGCGTTTCTGCTCGTGGGGGGTTCTCGGATGATGACTGAAAAAGGCGAGGGGTTGCCAGCTACTATTGATCACTTGTTCCAGCACTCCGCGCTGACCGTTAGAGCTGTTGGTGCGTTGACCCGTGGATGTACCAGCATCGTTGCCTTTGCCAACGCCTCCTTGGCGTAGTCGAACGCGGTCGTGGCCGCGTCGTCCCAAACGAGCTCTTTCAGCTTGTTGTCCAGGGCCTTGAACAGCAGTTGGATGATCTTGGCGGCTGCTGGCATGAAGTGGTGGTAAAAGTTGACCATGCCGACAAACTCTTGGAGTCCCTTCACAGTAGAATGGCCTCGACCTTGGGTCGGGAGCGGGATCGCTTCGTGCTGGTTGATGTGGTGGCCGAGGAAGCTGATGGGAGTGAGGCCAAACTGACACTTGGCAAGATTGATGGCCAGGCCATGCTCGTTGAGCCTCTGGCAGAGCTGCCGGAGTTATGCGCGGTGTTCCTGGCGAGAGCAGCTAGCGACGAGGATGTCGAGGTAGATGAACACGAAGTACAGCCCGCGGCCCACTGTGTCCATGAGCCATTGGAAAGCTTGGGCGGCGTTCTTGAGGCCGAAGGGCATGCGCAGGAACTCAAAGAGCCTGAACAGTGATGTCATCTGGGTGGACCGGAAATCTGAAGGTAGCCGCATACCAGGTCAATCTTGGAAAATACCTTGTCACCGTCCAGGTTTGCTGTGAAGTCCTGGATGTGAGGGACCTGGACGTGTTGTGACCTTGTTGAGACGGCGGTAGTGCCCACAGGGTCTCCAGCCCCCAGACGCTTTGGGAACCATGTGAAGCGGGGATGCCCACGGGCTGTCTGAGCGGCGCACTATGCCCATTTTCTCCATCTTGCGGAACTCGTCTTTGGCCAGTTAGAGCTTGTCGGGGGGGGCAGCCTGCGTGCATGTGCATGGAGTGGGGGTCCGGTGGTGGGGATATGGTGCTGGTGCAGGCTCGAAGGGCCTACTCCTGCACCTATTTTCTATGTTTCACACCATGCTTGGGGCTGGCCGTTGTGAACTGGGGAGTTATGTCAGGGAAATCGGCCAAGAAGGTAATCGATGTGGTGCCCGGCGCTTTCCTGGTCCAGCGCACTGACCACATAGTAGTACTTGGTGACATCGGCAGTTATCTGGCGGATGTGGAATTGGGCTTCGGCTTGTTCAAACC